>QRDG01000043.1:357329-378261 GCA_012064385.1 Puccinellia tenuiflora | reverse complement strand
TTTGATATATAATTGGTGAGGGCTTGGGGAGAGTCTCTATATATATTCTCCTCCTCTCTTTTTGTCCACTATTTTCTCTCCATCACCACACACTCTCTCTCATCGATCACGGTCACGTCTCGGCAACGGATCTAGATCTACAAGGTGGGTATTGGTGTATGGATGTTTGTTGAAGGCATGAGAAACTTGTCGGCGGGCGATTTACACGTATATGCATGAAACTTGTGTGTGTGGTTTGATTGAATCTTTGCATGTTGTAGCTTGCGCCGGCGTGGTGCATGGATGTTTGCCGAAATGTTGATTCATTTCCATTTCGGTGAATTTTTGCACCACCCATATGTCCTACTTTTAGGGGAAGTCATGCCGAATTTTTCCGTCGAACATTTCCGACTTCCCGCATGAGAAGCTTGTATGTGTGTGAGCATGTTGCGATTACTTAATTCTAATTAATAACACCTACTCTGTATGTATACCGCGTAGGCGACCATGGTCATCAAGATGAGCTCGGGTCGAATCGACAACTACAAGGAAGAAGCGAAGGCGGAAATGAGACGGTGCAACGGGCGCCAGATACGATGTCCGTGTCGAAGTTGCAAACTTGTGAGATGGATCGACCCTGATTCCGGACAATTGGAGGAACACCTGCTCAGGCGCGGTTTCATGGAAGGCTTCAACCAAGCGCCGACAGCAAATGCTGCGCCTGAAGACGAGGGCGGGCAAGATGATCGTGACGACGGAGATGCCGACATACATGGTCATGATTGTGGTGGAGAAGACGTTGACACGCCGCAGAGCTCGCTAATGTCGGCCTTGATGGATTCTCATGTTCAAGAACTCCTCCTGAAGAACGCGAACACCGATAGAGAGAAAGCCAAGCTGGCGCAAATGGAGATAGACGGGAATACTCCGTTGTATCCTGGGTGTCGGCCACAGGATACGCGCTTGCAAGTAACGCTTGATGCTCTGGAGATGAAGTCGGAGAACAAATGGACCGATGCGAGCTTCAACAAGAACATGCAATTCTTCCACGAGCGTCTTCCCGAGGGGAACACATTGCCAACTAGTATCGAGGAGGCCAAGAAAGTCGTTTGCCCTCTTGACCTACCGCACGTTAAATACCACGCCTGCGTCAATGATTGCGCAATTTATCGGGGCGAGTACGAGGACCGAACCACATGTCCGGTGTGCGGCCAAGGACGATACAAGAGCCGTGGGAAGAAAGTTCCTCAAAAAGTGGTATGGTATTTTTATATCACTCCCCGTCTACAGCGGTACTTCGTGGACCCTAAGGAAGCAAAGCTCATGCAATGGCACGCGGAAAGGGAGAAGCCCGAAGAAGATCCGGAGAAGGGCAGGATCCTTACACACCCTTCAGACGCTAGCCAGTGGCAAGAGTTGTACGCCGTCGCCAATTTCGGAGGCGATGCAAGGAACGTCAGGCTCGGTATGAGCACCGATGGACTCAATCCGTTCGGTAACCAGAGTAGCACGCATAGCACCTGGCCCGTGTGAAAACAGTTTAGATTAGCCCCCTTTGCATGCAAATTGTGGGAAATATGCTCCACCAAAATTTGTAAATTTCATATCATTAGAAAGAGCTAAACCTATAGATTCATAAGCATCAATTGTTTGTCCAAATTAAACACTATAGGAGACTAAATCATGTAGGCAAAGTTGCTATGTTTTATCTGTTTTCTGAAAAACCTGAAAAACTGCTAAGTCTGAAAACAGTTTAGATTAGCCCCCTTTGCATGCAAATTGTGGGAAATATGCTCCACCAAAATTTGTAAATTTCATATCATTAGAAAGAGCTAAACCTATAGATTCATAAGCATTATTTGTTTGTCCAAATTAAACACTATAGGAGACTAAATCATATAGGCAAAGTTGCTATGTTTTATCTATTTTAAACTCTTAATAACATTTAACCTAAATTCTGTTTTATCATGTAGGCAGCCCGCCGCCACCCGCCGCCACCGGAGGAGCTCATCGACAAGTGGTGAGAAATGTGTTGATGAATATATGTGTGTCCACGACCATCGTGTCGTTGTTGTTTGTGCTCCGACCATCGTGTCGTCGAGATGTTGATACTATTTCAGAGATGCTTGTGCAGGTACCCCGTGAGGCCCTTGAGATTGCCGGAACGTCGATTAACTTCCGTTCCGGCAAATTCGGGTACTCCATATGTCCCTTTTTTAGCAAAGGTCATGCCGAAATTTTTCGTGAATTTTGGCATGACTTTGCTAAAAAAAAGGGACATATGGGGTATTGCGACTAAGGCATGGGCCGGGGTATCTTAGTACTAAATTAAGTGATGTTTTTCTTATATTTTGTTGTACTAACTTTTGCCTCTTTTTAATGAAGTGCAAACATGTCGGCCGACGCGCCCGGCCCTTCTAAGCACATGAGCGTCGAATTAGAAGAAGCACGAGAAAAGAACAAGGCGTTCTGGGACGTGTGGCCGGAGATGGGGGATGCGGAGGCCGCCGAACTGGCTCGTGACGGCGATGGTGACTTCCAATTAGAAGAGATGGAGATGGAGGATGCGGAGGACACCGACGGAGATGGGGACGCAACCACCACCACCGATGGCGGCGACCACACGGATGTCGGGGGTGATGACCACACAGATGCCGGTGGTGGTAACACGACCGCTAAGAAGCTTAAGAAGCAGAGGAAGGAGCGGACACCGCAAGCGGTCGGCACCGTCACCGACAGGTTCACTAAGGTCTCCAAAAGTGGTCAACCCCAGGAGCCATGGGGCGTCGTAAAAGGGTACGGAATGCAACTAGGGTGCATCCTCCGGGAAACCGTGTCGATCAACACGTATGACCTCAGGAGCGCGGAGAATGAGGCTTTGCGCACACAACTCCTCAAGAGGCTCCACGAACGATACATTTTCCCGGACGATGGAAACAAAAGGGTGGACAGCTTCGCCATCACGAAGATGAACAATTGTTTGACCAGCTGGAGAGGCCGGGTGAAGGCGAAGATTGAAAAGGGTCTTAGCTAGGAAGAGATCAGTGCCAAAGAGCCGTACATCGACATAGAAGAGTTCGAGGCATTGAAGTTGTCCTTGGCATCTCCGGAGGCTGAAAAATGGACCGAGTGGGGGAAGCAAATGCGGGCAATGAACTTAGGCAACCACCATTTGGGAAGCGGCGGTTACATAGGAAAAAAGCCTGTTTGGGACAAGGAGGATGCCGAGGTTGCGAGACTTGGGAAAGAGAACCCTTGGCATAAAATCACGGACGAGCAAGTTAGGAACTTTGTTCGGTCCCGCTACTATCTGAAGCCGGGGACGGGGGAATTTGTTACCGACTACAAAGATGTGCTGGATTTCGAGAAAGTTCTGGTAAGGAACTTAATTACCGCGGATATCTCAAAGTCCATTTTCATTGATTTCTATACATGGGTTCACGTTTATTTGCTTTGTCCGCAGGAGGCTGAGTTGAAGGCTGCGGCTGAGGCCGGCCCGTCGTCCCAGGAGGCAGCCGGCCCGTGGGACACGACTTTCAACCGGGCGATGAACGTTTACAAGGGGAGGGACAAGTCAAAGCCTCCGACGTCAGCAGGCCGTGTGACCGGCTTTGGTACGTCGATGAAGTTCATCGAGTACTACAGCACGGACACCGACACGAAAAGGGAGAGGAGGAAGCCGGCTAAAGATAAAGCCGAGGTTCTCGAGCTAAGGAAGAAGCTGGAGACACTAGAGAAAGAAAAGGTGGACTCCAGCATGGTGGACAAGCTAGTGGCCGAGAAGCTGGAGGAGAGGCTCCGGACTTTCTTACCCCCTGGATTGTATGAGGGATTAGCTGCTTGGCAAGCGAGAGGTCAACAGGGGCCGATACACTTGCCCAGCTTCGACGGCAGCACCTCCAGCAATAACGTGTCGCCGGTCCTGCTGCCCCCTGTCGTGTCGCCGGTCCTGGTGATCCCACCGGTGCCCCCCGGCAGGAGAATAATGACAATGCGCACGAGCGCCCGGACAATGATAGGCCGGCCGCCGGCACCGGCGCCCTTGTCTCGACATTAGCCGAGCTCAACGCCATCGACAAGGTAACTAATTAGTTAGTCCGCGACATCTTTTATGACTACATATGCCTTTGATGACTGCCATATCTCATGCATGCATGGTGCCCAACATGTGTTGACTCACAGGACACGCCTTGCATACTCCTGCATAGGGTGGGGGCCGGCGGAGAGTTGAAGGAAGTCGCGTTGGCCAAGATAGTACAACCTCTGACCCGCGATATACACAATACTCGAATGAGTGAGGCCGTGATGAAAGTCAATGTCACGGAGGTACTGCCTGAGTTCCGTGACATCGACCCCCCACGCAACCTCCGGGAGCTGAGAAACACATGAAGCTTGGCGAATGCGGAAAGTGGATGATGGAATGGCCGAAGACCCAGATTCGTCTTGGGGATGTTATTCATGGGGTCGGTCGCACCGACGGCGCCACCTCGAGGCCTCGGCTCCCGCTCGTTCGGCCCCCGTCGAGGCGGCCGCAAAAAACTATTGCGGAGGAACCGGCACCACAAGTAGCCGTCGCCACCACCCAGAAGGAACCGCCGGTCGCCGCCCCCACCGGCCGGAAGCTACCGCCGGTCGCCGCCACCACCGGCCGGAAGCTACCGCCGGTCGCAGCCACCACCGGCAGGAAGCTACCACCGGTCATCGCCGCCACCAACCGCCACAAACAGTTGTTGGGAACGTCTTCACCGGTTAGTTCTGACTTTCCGAATTCCCCGACTTTCCGACTTTCCCGACTAACGGATGTGCTATCGTTTATGTTTAGGACAAAGCCGTTGCACCTGAACTTGGTGGCAACGAGGATGAGGATAATGATGTCAACCTCGATGACTACATCAACACTGGCGCCTGCAGGGATGATATGTACATGCCTCATGTGGATGAAGAACCCTTCCGCGACCACCGCGGTCAAGCTGCTCGTCCCACTTCATGCACACAACGCCTGGCCTTCACGCCTCCGTATGCCGGCGATCATCAAGCTCCCCCGGGTAACGTTTTCAGCCCTAACACTCTGATGGAAACTGTTAAAGCGGGGTTCACTGCACCCCCACAATCCCCAGAGAAGAAGAACAAGATCAAGAAGCATAGGAAGAGAAAAGGAGCCTCCACCTCTGCGAGCCAGCCAGCTCCTAAGATCCGGGGTCTTGAAGACACGATTCCACCCCGTGCGGATGGCTTCCCCCGAGTTCATGTAGCTGGTGAACCTATCTTGTCTGGGGACTTGCTCCGCCTCGCAGAAGGACCCATGGTTGCTTTGCAGCAAAGTATCTTGTATCTGGAGGAGCAACTTCTTAAAGAAAAGCATCCGAGTTACCCGGCGTTCGCGGTCCACGTGCCAAAGGAGCTGGTGGACTTCGTCCAGGAAGACCCTGCGGATGTGTTCTTCATCGCGTACGAGGACGTCTTCAAACTCTTTCACACTCAACGGCTGGACTATAACATGGTCCGTCTATATGCGCTCGATATGGCGATGAAGATCAGGAGAGATGCGACCCCGTACGTCGCGATAGTGGATCCTTACTACATGCACGACAGCCATCTGGAGGAAGGGTCAAAGACAAGGGAAACGGCCAAGGAGTACCTCGTAAGGGTCATGCTGGCCAACAAGAGGAAGACCACCCTTCTTCTGCCTTTCTTTTCAAGTAAGTACACATCCGCTCGCCACCGTCGTATCTTATGCCTTCTTGTACATTTCTTCCATCGCTGATCCTTTGTCCAACATTCCGTTTCAATTGTGTTGAGCAGGGACAAGTACTGCACACTCATCTCCGTAGCCCCGAGGTGGTCCATTGCCACTTACTTGGACTCGGGGAATAAATCCACGCCGAGACGATACACCAGAATAAAGGGTGTTCTGGATGACGCTCTCGAGGCCTATGCCCAAAAGGGCGGCCCATTCCATAACAAGTCGGAATTTTTCACGGATGAAAACACACACAAGTTTCAACATGGGAGCGGATTCCATTGCATCAAGCAACTGGATGGCAGCGTGAAGGAGGCCTACTACGCCCTCCATCACCTTAAAGGAATTGTCCGGGATTGCGAGAAAACGAAGTTTCCATTGGGTCTCGCAGAATACAACAAATCAGAGGATGCTCTCACCGATGCTGATTACAGAGCAGACTTCCATCGCATCCAGCTGCAGTTGACAACGATCATCCTCGAAGATGTCCTTCACAGATCAGGGGCCTACCACCACCACAGAGGTATTATATATAGAAGTGCATGCGTAGGGTTATCTATTATATATATGCTATGCTATGAAACCCAAATAGGATAGCCATATGATTGTCTTGCCTCTCTACTTAGATGAATAAATTATACTCTATTTTATATCACTAACCTATATATATCCCAATTTATCTTCAGTGTTGTCTCAGAGGAGTATCGAAGAACGACTAGAGGCACAGTATGACACCAGGGAGTGGAGGACGAAACAAGGCTTTCTACCGTTGCCGGAGCCGCGAAAGTAGAGGACTCCATGATTATGCATGCTCCCGGATCATAGTTAGGCGGCGAACACTTGATTTGTAATGTGTAGTGTGAAATGTTGAATTTTGGTTGTATATACATGACTAGCTAATTGTGTTTACATTCGGCACTTTTGTGACTATGTGTATATATATATGTATCTCGATCGGGCCACTAATTAAGTAATATATATGTGTGATGACATATTGATTAATATCATTGTCTATTTATATACCTGTCAAATATACCTGTATTTTCTGTATAAACCTGTATAAATACTGTATATACGTGTATTTATACAGCAAAATAAAAAAATACAGTTTTTCTGGTTAACACTTCTGTGACGCACCTTTTTTAGTTTTTGTGGCGCACCACTTTCTGTGGCGCACCAAGGGCAGTGCGCCACAGAAAGCCTCTCCATAGGGTCCTGGCGACCTATTTCTGTGGCGCACAGACAGGGGTGCGCCACAGAAAGTTGATATTTCTGTGGCGCATATTCCTGGTGCGCCACAGAAAATAGGCTAGCCCACAGATGCGCCACAGATAACCAAAATGGTGCGCCACAGATAGCCTATTCTGTAGTAGTGTGACACGCAAGCAATCCAACTACACTATTTAGGATGATCGTGTGGAGAACGGCGACGTAGTGCAGCTGAGATGGCGCCATCACCAGGCACGATCTATCGCATCCGGTCCCCTGAACTCGTGCCGCGAAGAGGGCGAATCGGCTTTGAATGCGCGCTCGACGCCATCCAATCCAAGGCCCGCCGGCCGCGCGGCTTATCCGGCGTCGCGCCATCTGCGGCCGCCGCGGGACCGGTTCCGACACGGCGGCAGGCGCATGTGCCATGTTGTGCGTATCCTGTCCGCTCTCATTCCTGCGCTCGGCCGGCGAAACGTGCGCTATCTCTCTACCCCGGTGGACACTATTCTGGCTTCCTGAGAAGTGAGAGGCGGAATCGTATTTGGCGATGGCTCGGGAACGTTTTGCAGCAGATCGTATTGTTTCTAATCTTGTGGTCTGCGAGTAGTTTCTAAGAGTGGATTTTGATCGGTAATATGCACGAAACTGTTGGCTGTCGTATGGAAAATAAACACGTTTTGGTGTTGGGTTTGCAGAAAAGTGCTTTCAGAATAAGTCTGAATACGTATCACGGCGAATTATCAATTAATAAAGAGAAATATATAAGATTTAAACACATCCCGACCTTAGCTCAGTTGGTAGAGCGGAGGACTGTAGTGCTTGCAGATCAATCCTTAGGTCGCTGGTTCGAATCCGGCAGGTCGGAATTTTTCTGTTTTCTCTTTTTAATTTCTTTGAAGTTATTTTGTGATCTCCTGTATATATTTTCTTTCTCGCTGTTAATTTGTTTTCTTGGTTTATTTTTTCCCGTGCTCCCTCCGATCCAATTTAAGTGTCGGAAGAAATGAGCTGATTACGTACAACGTAATCATACTACCAGCGACACTATTTTGAATCAGAGGGAGTATATTTTTTTTGTTTCTTGTTGTTAATTTGCATTCTTGGTATTGCAAGGCGCCAGATATTGCAAGGCTATATCCTCCAAGGTATGGAGCGAGAGAGTTTAGTTTAGAAGAAAGACAAGCTGGTTATAATATGCAAATTTCAGAACAGTTAAGGGAGGAAGCATTTCAAACATCCCATTTGAATAGTATGATTCACAGTAACATCTAGGCATCTCCTCGATTAATGGAAGTCGTCCTAATATCTACCAGCTTGATGAGGAGGGTGACATCGACAATGGGATGATACGATTTTCAAGTGATAGGTCAAATTCAGTAGCGGCTGCATTTGGAGAGGTTGCTGATGGTGGGCTTTCTACCCCTCAAAGGGAAACTGTAATCCAGCCAAGATTGGGCATGAGAGGGCAATGTTTTCGACGGCAAGACTCTGACAGGGGGTTCACCAGAATAATATCTTCCTCATCCATGGATGCTCGGGGTGTTCCGTCTGACATCAAGAATCAAGTACGAAGCTAATTGATGATTTGAGAAGTGATTCCATAGAAGTTCTAGGATCGGCAACATTAGATATTCGCCTTCTAGCTAAGCACAACACGGAAGACATGATTGTTATTGAAATTTTAGGGCTATAAACTTGTTGGTTGGTTTCTTCATTCACCGCATGCCAAAGTCCAAGAAAATGCAGTGACACCCTCCTGAATTTATCAATCAATGATAAAAATAAGATTACCATTGCGAATGCAGATGTTGTTGATCCTATGATCTATGCCATGTAAACAGAAAACCCTAAAGCTAAAGAGAATGCAACAACTACTTTATTTAGGCTCTCAGTTATTGAAGAAACAAAGTGAGTATTGAACGATCTAGTACTGTCAAGCCTCTCGTGGACTTGTTGGGAAATGGGGCCCCATGAGAAAAGAACGATGCAGCTACCACATTGTTTAATTTATCCACACTTCATGAGAACAAGAGTCGCATTGTGCATGCGGAAGCGGTAAAGCACCTTGTTGACCTTGTGGATCCTGCTGCTGGAATGGTCGACAAAGTTGTAGATGTCTTGGTAAATCTTGCTACATACCAGAAGGGAGGACTGCCATTGGGTAGGCGCATGGTACTCCACCCTCGCTGAAGTTGTTGAACTAGGTTTAGCGAGAGGGAAGGAAAATGTTGTCGCGACATTGCCTCAGCTATGCAAAACAACAATAGATTTTGCAGCACGATTCTTCAAGAGTGTCTTGTGCCCTATTTTAGTCACATTGCCACGGTCAGGAACACCGCGCGCAGGAGAAAAGGTTTGCCAACCACTTCTTTAAAAAATATATACAAATATTTTTTTTTTGCAGAACGTGTTGCTAAGAATTTTTATTAGTTACAAGCATGAGATCTTCTCAGCTATTTCCGCAGCCAAAGACATGGGAGCTAGCAAGGAGACGATGATTGTACATTAATGCATTTCCTCGAGTTTCTCAAATGGTGGTTATTGTTGTTTTTGATTGGCGATGTGTATTGTTCATATTCAGATTGAAATTGCATACAACATCTCAAGGTACTAGTGACTCTGGAAGTTTGTGGTCATCGTTGTTGTTGTTGAGATGGTGTAATTTTTGGAGTTTCTGTATAGCTTGTCCATTGGTGTCTGTTTTGCTGATATTTTGTCTTGTACATGTTGTTAGTTGATTCACGTCGTGATTTAATGCCTACATTATTTAATATTTTTTGTTGAGAGATAGCTTTCTAATAGTGTATGATCTTGTGATTTTAGACTAGAGCAACAACTACTGGTGCTCTATAATATAATATAAATCTGTTGCTGCTAGTTCTAGCAGTCAACCTAGCTCAACTCTGCTAGGTGGATTTGTTGATGCGTCGATCTTTGGCAAACTAGAGAATCTGCAATTTGGTTTTTAACCTCATTATGCGAAATGAAATTTTCTCTTAACAAATTTCTACCTTTGTGATTGCATCTACTGTTTTTAGAGAATTTTTTTGTTTCTTGTGTTATTGTTCTATCTTATCTGGTCCAACTAGATAGAGAGAAGGATGGTAATACGTGTTTATTGCGATAATTATGCATTCGAGAATTCTCTTAGATTATGAGTTATATATAAACATGGTTCATTTCACATGTCAACCATTATTTTGCGTGATCCAGTGCCATGTCTATAAGGGACCAGTACGGATGTCATAACACAAATTGGATCATACCTTAATCAAAACACTCATAGAACTAGCGAGATATTCTTCCGTAACATGGATTCAATCGACAATGGCGGAAATACCTTTCTGAAAACACTCATAGCACTAGCGAGATATTCTTGCTTAACATGGATCTCAATCGGCAATTGCGGAAGTTGTGGGGTCAAATGAAAATTGAAATGTGCATCGTATTTAATTTTCATTTTGAAATGATAAATAAAAGGAAAATGGAAATAAAAAATATTAAATAAAGAAAAAATAGAGACCCAAAAAACTAAAATATATATTTTATTTTATTTTTCTTGTACACCGCCGACCCATGAGAAGCAGTGTGATTCCTTTAAGGTGGGAATTAGATTCCGTCTCTAGTCAAACTGCTTATCCTCTCTCTCCACCTTCTTCCTCCTCATTCCTAGCCCCAATCCCCAAATTGCGAAATCATGCAAGCCTAGAAGCATATTCTATCCTGGACCTGCTTGGCTGCTTCCCCGTTAACCGTGCCATCCCAAAGACTAGCATGGAAGAGCCCGTTGCTGAGCTCGGTGTGACCGTCAAGGTACCGTTGCATGCATAGTCATCCAATGAAAATTATGGTCTGAAGAAAGTCAAAATATATACAATTTGTATGAATTTTTTTATACTTATCTAGATCTTACTTTTAGTACTACAAGTATAATTTTCTATCTGTTCACAAACTTTAATCACATAACTGGCAATATTACTTGGTGTGCTATTGTTTATACTCCCTCTGATCCATAAAAAGTGTCGCTCATTTGTACTAAGTTAGTATAAACTTTATACGAAATGGACGACACTTTTTATGGATCGGAGGGAGTACTATATATATCATTGAAGGATATTAAATTATATTTTAATAAAAGTATGTTCTATAACTATTTTTTACATTGCATAATCTATATGATTTATACATATTTATGATAAATATCCTTAATGAGTGATCTAACAAATATCTTAATAGAGGTTTCTAGTGTGTGATAAAGTAAACATATTTATAAAAAAATCTAATGTATAAATTGAATGAATGACACTACTCTTTCTTGATCGGAATTGTCTAGCAAGTCAAAATTGAACAAAGTGGGCGCTTTGTACTTGGTTATGAAACAATATTGGTTCGAGTAATCACCAAAATATAAAATGGTGTGGAATCTTGTTTGTTCACATTTGTAAATTTAATTTTTCATATGCTTTTATTCAATGTGTTTGTTATCGTATGGTGTACACAAGACCCTGTCAGTTTATAAAATAAAAATGAGTTAAACAAAAATAAATATGGATATCTAATTAGTTGAAGACCACGGCCCCGTCATAAACCTAAAGACCATCGGCGGTTGTGCTGGGACGACGATGGTGCGCGTAGTGCACAGTCGCTGTCCTCTTACTGCCCGTTCCAGAGCAGCAACATAAGCCTCCAACTGCCGACCAAGATATCTACGAGCGAGACACTAGTGACCCGTGGCCATGGTCTTCATCGTGGCTCCACACAACCAATCTTCAAGGTCAAAAAAGATGTCACTTTTCAAATATGCCAGAATTTGCTAGGAAATATGTTGAGAGGGCATCTGAAGTGCCCCAAGCTTGTTGAGGTATTGTTCGTGGAGCTGTAATGATATGGTATCCGAAAACATTGTGGCACGTGATGACTTGTTATGTAATTTTACACAGTATGATTGTGGAGGACGAAAAGTGGCATCGTGCACGAATGATTTTGAGAAGTTTGGACAACATGTCCGCCTTCGAGATAAAGAAATAGAGCATGTTATTAACTTCCTTGAGATGCATAAACAATTTTGAGATCAACAAGCGCACATGCAACTACTCAATGATCTTGTGGAGCATATGTGAATCCACACTGCAAATCAGTGAATTTGGATTTGAATTATACACTATGAATAATTTAAAATATTTTATGGACTCTGAATAATTGTATGTTGATTTGAACTATTTATTTCTGACTTTGAATAATTTTCATATGATCTACATGCATGACTTGCATGGATTTGAGGTTTAAAAACAGGATTTGTGATTGGAGGAGACAACATTTAAATGATCTTTGGACTCTGTCCACGGACACGTCCGGATATATAGGGCGTTAAATTTGCCCATTCCGTCATTTTGATTGAAGATGCCGTCAATAATGCACTTTGTGGATGAAATCGGACTAAATCGAACCAACCACGCGAGAGTACAGGGACCGTTGGTGCATTTTACTCGTAGGTCATACAGCTAAGGATGTGCAAAGTGGGATAATCCCACTTTGTGCATCCCTGCATACAGCCGTCCCGTGCATGGACGCAAGGTGCTCACGGCAGCTCAACCGAAGCGACGAGCAATGAATGCCTAATCCAGAACGGGAATACATAGTCGATGTTGTTTTCTCTCGTTCAAAGTTCAAACGGTCAAAACTCGAACCCAACACATTCTCAACATTATCCTATTGCTGGGAACTCGAAGCGTTCGTCCTAGCCCTTTATTATCTATCGAAAAATGAAGTCAATCGCTTGTATATAAAGTTCACCCTTCAACCTCTCTACCAGTAATACTGTATGCCCAGCATGGTGGCCTCCGGCTTCACAGAGTTTAGACTTGACTACACCGAAAACGAAGAACTTTTCCCCGGCGACGTCCTCTCCAAACGCATCTCCGCCGGGGAGTACTCCTGGAGGGTAGACTGCTACCCGCGTGGATTTGAAGAGTACGGCCATGCCGATGCCGAGCACCTCTCCCTCTTCATATTCCTCATCAGCAACGCCGAAAACTTCACCGCCGTCTTCGAGGCCTTCCTGGTGGGAGCGGACGGCGCACCATGCGCGCCTCACGCAAGGATATCGACGGCGCAGTTCACCGGACCCAGCGGCGGCGTCCGTAGCGCGGGGTGGGATCAGTTCGTGAAGCGATCCGATCTGGAGTCGTTTCAGGCGACCAACGGCGGCGCGGTCAGGCTTGTCTGCGGGGTCATAGTCCTCCGTGACCACCCCGTAGCCTTGCCTGCATCGGAGATCGGGGATCATCTCGGACGCCTGCTCGACAGCGCTGACGGTTGGGATGTTTCCTTCCTCGTCGGCGACGAGAAGTTCCACGCGCACCGGGCCGTCCTCGCCGCCCGCTCACCGGTGTTCAAAGCAGAGCTCTTCGTCGACTCCATGGTTGATGCTACAATGCCATGCGTCATCACTGTGCGCCACATCAACCCTGTGACTTTCAGAGCTATGCTTCGTTTCGTGTATACTGATGCATTGCCTGCAGAAAAAGAACTCGCCGGTGATCCCGTGGAGATGTTTCAGCGTCTGCTTGCCGCAGCCGACCGGTATGCCTTGGACCGGCTGAAGCTTGTATGTGCCCAGAGGCTGCTTGACAATTTGTCGGCAGATACGGTTGCCATTGCTTTAGATTGCGCGTTGATGTACAATTGCCCCGAGCTGAAGGACAGGTGCATGGAGTTCTTTGTGGCAGAGGCAACCTTCAAGAAGGCTGTGTTAACAGAGGGTTTTGTGCGGCTGGGGCAGAGATTTCCGTGGATCATTGCTGAACTGAGAGACAAAGCCGGGGCATGATTTCTGCCAGGGTGTATTGAAATTGTTGGCAGTGCTATCTCATCTACTACGAGGGACTGTTGGACCTTTCTACCCATTTGATGAGCCTAGAGCCTCAAGTCTTTTTGTGCCATCCCTCTGAACTTTTAGACTTGTCTTGATTTTTTACCGATTTTGCTTCACGTACGACGTTTCACGTACGATAACTGTCCGACGATTCGGCCGCTTCGCCAATTATTCAGCCTCGTGATCAAGGCCCAGCCCAAACCCAATACCCATAACTTGGTCACGGTTTGCACCTTTTCTGGAATCTCATATTCAATCAGTAGCTTTATTCCATGAATCCGACATGATTTTACAGTACAGTATATATCACTCACCTCCGCCATTGGAGGTTGCATCGAGGTGCACCTATTTCCCAACCATGTCGAGCCAGCATCTAGGCTACGAGAGAAGCGACGCCCTGTCCAGCATCTAGACTGAGACTATGAGAGCATGCTATTAGTTTCGCCTCCGACGAGGTGAATTACAGAGCGACCTTGCCATGGTCGCCAGCTCAATCCCCAGCTAGGAGACTCAGTCCAGGCAGCGAAGGGATAGCCATAGCTTGCTCCGTAAAAAAACATACTCCAGTATATGTTCCTATTTGGGAGGTGGGACCATGTGGGAGAACAGAGGAGACGTTCTGATTGTACGCAAATTCCCGGCCCAAACCCAAACCCAGACCTTCGCTGCTATACGGTGGGACCATGTGGGAGAACAGAGGAGACCACATTCCTATTTTGCTTTCTATTGAGGGTCCGACGCATTGTACTAAAAGTTCACTGAAGTTTGAAAACCGGTGGTTAAAATAGCTAGATTTCTAATCTTATGCAAAAAATGTGTGGTACAAACCCAACAAGAAAACTTATCTCAAAGAAATAACCTTCTTGCTAGACAGTTGAACATGTGGTGCAGGAAAAAGAAACCTCTCCAGCATGGGCTCACTATGCTGGAGGATCAGATCAAGCATTTTAAATGCAACCGACCCAAAATCAATGCCATGCGCTCGAATCCTCTCTGGTAAGAAAATATGTGCAGAATTTGACAAAGTTAACTGACCAGCACATGCAGAGAAAAAAAAAAGGATAAAGGATGTAGAGAACAAAAAATAAAGTTTCCGTTTAGGAGTCGTTGAAGCTCGTCTGTGAGTCGCTGCGCCTGATCCAGGAGTTGCGTGTGGGCATCATCGATCTCAGTGGCTTGATCTGCCACATTCTCTGTTGTGACGGTGATCAAAAGTGGTTCTTTTTGGGGCAGCGGGTCTGGTGGCTCGTTCTGGTCAGGGGGCCCTGAGGGTTGCCTTGGTTGACCGCGAAAGCCGAAGCCACGGTGGCAGCTATGGGAACCCGCCATGTAGCCTTCGATGGATTATTTCATACTCATGGTTGTTTTGAGTAGACTTTTGTCGGTTGCTCCGTTATTTCAAGGCTGCGTGATGCAGCCATGTTGTGGCTAGCCGGTGAGTCTATCGTGGGGTTGCACGATATATTTCATCGTAGGGTGGGTTAGGTGACGTGTGGATCTTGGCAACTTAGGAGTCATTCGGGTCGAGATTGGTACACAAGGAAACGATGTATCCAGGTTTGGGCCCTCACGGTGGAGGTAAGACCTACTCCTTCTTGATTGATATTGATGATGATAGTCTCGATGCCGTGGTCGTGATTTCCCTACGTGGGATCGAGATTGCATATGGCTTGATAGCTTAACACTTAGTCCAGAGAGGAACTGGAGCCGGCCTTATATGCATGGCGGCTACATGACTATACAAGTTAAATACCGATTCAGTTTGGGAGCCAGTGTCCTACTTTGAGTCTACTAGGTCTTCAGCCTTTCGAAAAGTTGACCCACCATCTTGTATTTGGACTCCATCTTCAAACCCAACAACTCGTGCTCAAATATAACGTGGATGACAAATACACGTGTCAACCGACGCAACATGGATGCGCACGAACCGTCATACGGCCATGCATATCGAACAAATGCACATAGAAGCTGAAGGGTTCGTTGCATAGAAAACAAAAAATTTCCTACGAAACAAGCGGAAGAAACCCAATGGATCTAGATCTATTAGATGAAGTTAGCGAAGATGAGATCCAATCTCTTACCCTCGAAGAACGAACAAAGCCTTTTGTCGATGCAGGGGTTGGTCTGTCGATCCCCGCAACTAGACTCATCTAGTCGCGAGGAGATGTATTATCCGATCCGAGATCCAATCCGATGGAGCGCCGCATGAGCAGCACCTCCGCGGTATCCACACGTACAGATCGATGAAGACTTCTTCTCCTTGATCCCGCAAGCGAGGAAGAAGTGGCTCGTGAGATCCCAGTAGCACGATGGTGTGGTGGTGGATATGGTGGAGAAATTCCTGCAGGGCTTTGCCAAGCGACTATGGGAGAGAAGAGGGAGGTGGGAGAGGGAGGCGGCGGCTAGGGTTCAAGGTTTGTGCGCCCCAGCCCTCCCCTCCTCCTTCTATAGGCATGGGGGGAAGCCCTTGCCCCTCCCCCAAGTCCTAGGGGCGGTGGCCAAGGGGTAACTTGCCCCCAAGGCGCCCCCCTTTTTAGGGTTAGGGTTTCCCCTATAGGGCCAGCCGCATGGGCCCTTTGGGTGATGGTGCGGCCAGACCATGTGGGCTGCTGCACCTCCCCATGGCCCATGTCGACCCTATGGACAGGTGGGTCCCACTCTGGAACCTTCCGGAACCTTCTAGAACTTTTTCGGTACCCTACCGAAAAATCCCCGAACTTTTCCGACGCCCCGGAAACCACTTTCCTTATATGAAATTTTATCTCCGGACTCTTCCGGAACTCCTCGTGATGTCTAGGATCTCATCTGAGACTCCAAATCACCATTCGTTCATACCATCAAATATCTCATCGCAAACCCTAGCTACATCGGAGCGTTAAGTGTGTAACCCTACGGGTTCGAGAACATGTAGACATGATCCGATCAATAATCAATAGCGGGACCGGGATGCCCATATTGTCTCCTACATATTCAACGAAGTTCTTTATCAATTGAACCACGATCCCAGAGATTCTTAATCTCGTATACAATTCCCTTTATAATCACCCAGTTACGAAGTGACGTTTGATGTCCACAAAGTATTCCTCCGGTAAGCGAGAGTGATATAATTTCATGATGTCATGGTGGTGTCACGGCAGATGCCATATAGGCTTGATGTGGGGCCGATTGGACGCTGGAGGTACCGGGGAGGGCTTGCACGCACGGCGTACAGACACGAACACTCACACACTCACACACACACGCACACGATTTACCCAGGTTCGGGGCTCTCGTGAGGAGATAACACCCCTACTCCTGCCTGCTACTTGATTTATATGTGGATTACAACTGGATACAAGCTTGCTCCTCGAGCTGTATGCGAAGAACTGCAAGATCTAAGCCTCAACCGAGTCTCAGAACAGCTCTCTGGCTCTCTTCTAGCTCTCAAGGAAAGACGTATTTGCTCAGCGTCTAGGCTCAAATGAAGTGTTGCCCGTCCCTCTAAGAGGTACCCCTGGTACTCCTTATATAGGGAAACCCAGGGTTACAGTACAAAACATTGCTACTGGCGCCATACTCCTTGGTCTCCGGCCGACACGGGCGCCGTTGCACCATGCCCAGACCGTAGCAGCGCCGGTCGCCACGGTCCCCTCTGCGTCCAACAGCACGCCCACGCCTAGGCCTAGCGCCACTGTGCCGCACCACCCGCGTCAGAGACGTGGCCGAGGCACAGCACGCCGTCCACTTGCAACATGCCGCCGCCCTTGCTTCACTCCGTGTCTCAAGGAACTCTGTCCCTTGCCCGGAATAACCTTTACCCGGCATAGGCATGCTCCGTACTCTTGACTTGGTTTGTCCTTTCCTCAACTCGGTTTTGCCTTCCCTGCACACAAGAAGAATAAAGGAAGATCCGACATACACATGCATGGACCGACATACCAATATGTCGGTTTAATCTTGACCCGGTCAACCCTGGGTATGCCGGTACAGTTATGTCGGTTTCAGTGATCCGGTCAACTCCGAGTCAACCCTTATATCGGCATCTCGCCCATATCCGGGGGTTGCCCCCCGACATTAGTCCCCGAAGCTGGCGCGGCCCTGCAGCCTCGGATGAAGGGCCACGGCAGGTTTACCCGGAAACCAGCATCCTTAGTTGATCTCTGACATAACGTATGCCGGCGAAAATCTCACGTCGGAAAGCACTTTGTATCCCTACTTGATATCTCATCTTATGTCGGATCATTCCGACTTACAGGGAAAACCCCCTAGCTCCTCCGAGTCATCGGTTCACCACGTGGCAGAGCGTTTCTGCTTGACGCTTCGGTCTCTGTGCACGGATTGACGTGCCACTGGCACGCACGCCACTTGCGTCACGCCGGTCGCTTCGGAAACTGTGCATACGACAGCACTCAAGTGCAGTCTTGACCACACCGCCCGCGTCTCCTCGGGTCCTGCCCGATCAAGTGTGCGGCGTTATAACCGTTGCCTCTCTGTGGCCCCTCGTGTGGCCGATCGGGCGGCGGTTAAGCCGCAGAGGCGTGGAGGAGATCGTGGGGCCATAACTCCCCGTCCGTTACGGGATCGTGCACAGCAGATCGCGCGCCCACGATCTCCTCAAATCGCCCTTAAATAGCAGGGAGGGGGCACCTGTCTTCCCCTCCGCTCCATCTCTCTCTTGCCCTCGTTCTCTTCTCCAGCGCGCAGAGCCCAAGCAACGCCGCACGCCACCGCGCACATCACCGCCGCTGCTCGCCCCCGCGCACCAACGCCGCCGACGCACAGCACCGCCGCCGTACGCCGCGACACCGCGGTAAGATCTCCTCTTCTTCTCTCTTTCTTCCTTTGCGCATTAGCACTTTGAATCTACAGGAACTCCTCCATCTTTGTTTCTTTACTTGCTCTTGTTCTTGCTCTTGTTCTTCACCGCGGCGACGCATCGCGCGCCGCCGGTGACCTCGCAGCCGCGGTTGCGGTGTGCCGCCGGCGGGTTAGCCGCCATATCATTTTCTTCTCTTCTGGATCTAACACTTGTTTGCATCTTCCCGCATTTTCTTCCCTTTTTCTTTCCGTTTTCATTATGTCACATCTCGCTCACCGCCGGTGACCCTTTCTTTGCAGATCTCGGTAACCTTTCACCAGTATGTCGGACAGCGCCGCCCTCGAGGTGATCGACTCAGTTGAAGAGACCACAGTGGAGGGATCCACTCGGGCCTCCTGGGAAGGTTCCGATGTCGGAAGAGCCGAGTTAGATTGGCTAGTCCGGACTCGACGGATTCCGCCCGGAGTAGAGTGCCGAATGCCGGGCACCGAGACTGCGCCGAGTCTCCGGGACGGCGAATACGTCGTCTTCATCGCACACTTTGAGCGGGGATTCGGATTACCCGCCAGCGTATTCTTCCGAAACTTTCTCGACAGTTTCGGTCTTCAGCCTCACCACTTACCGGCCAATGCCATCACCACCTTATCCTCCTTCGTCTCCTTCACCGAGGGCTATCTCGGTCTCAAGGCCAGCGTCCGCGCGTGGTCCAAGTACTTCGGATTCCGGAAGCAGGTCATTCCGAATCCTGCCGACCCGGCCGCCCCCAAGATGATGACCCAGTGCGGGGCCGCCACCGTCACGCCTCGGCGCGGCTCCATCTTCCCCCGGATCAACGGCTTGGAGTCATGCCGGAAATGGCAGCGCTCCTTTTTCTATGTCAAGAATTCGACCGACGTCGATAAGATCAACTTGCCGAATTTCGTCATCGGCCCCCCTACAGCGTAACTCAATTGGGGGTACAATCCAACCGACCAAGAGGTCGAGGTCAACCACATCCACCAAGTCGTGGGACAACTCAGAGCAGAAGGATTGACTGCTGACGATCTGTTGGCGACATTCATTAGCCGCCGGGTCTCACCCCTTCAGCGCCGAGTCCACAAGATTTGCCACATGAGTGGCCCTCTTGATCCGACCCGGATAAGCACCGTCGAGCTGAGCAAGGCCCAGATCCGGCAGCGGGTCAAAGCCATAGCTCGGACGAAGATGACGGAGGATTGGGAGTGGGGCAAAGAACCCCACAGCCGGAGCAACCTTCCGCCCCAGGTAAATGACTTGCACCAACGTTACTTTCCTGCCGATATAAACTCTTAAGTCGGTTCCCTTTTTATACTTGGCCTTAATCTTTCTCCGTTTCCATCGTTCAGAGATTCGAGCGGCAGAAGAAGGAGGACGGACGGGATCCTGCTGCCAAATGGGGTCCAGACCGGGTCGAAGCTGACTCGGAGGACCCGGATAACGAAGACAACATGCCGATCCCTGATGTCGGCTCAGTTCCTGTCACCGGTAAGGCTCGCGTCCGAGATTGGTCGGATGATGATGATGATGACTGTCAAATTCTAGAGGTACATGACCCTCTCCCGATTGCATTCTCTTACCCGGTGCCCTCGCCCCCAGCTGACGCGGACGACCAGGTGCTCGACGTGGAGCCCCTCGCCGTGGGATCCAAGGGCGCAGTTCGGAAACGCCGGCAGCAGCGACCGCCGGTGCCGGAACATCCGGCGCTCCCGCGAAGAAGAAGCAGCGAGGTAAAGACTGCAGCGAAGCGCCGCGAGCGCCCCGTCACTAAGGGGTAAGATTCCCCTTTCACCGACATAACCTTATATGCTTAACCGTATTTACTTTTCTCCCTCTGACAATACACTCTGCTTCTTTGCCTTGCAGCTCCACTCCTCTGGAGATTCCAACCGAGCCCACTGACTCGGATCCTGTCAGGACTCCGACACCGCCTCGGCCGGACGACACAAGGCTGCCGAGTCCGCCACGGACCAGCCCGATAGTGCCTCCAACGGTTCCGGGATCCGGGACCGGGACGCCGAGTCGGAGGCGACTGACCTCACCAGGAATCTCGGGGCCAGCACGTCGGCCCCCGAAATAGAGAAGACTGCGGCTCCAGAAGACTCGGCACATCCGAGTCAGCCGCAGCAAGAACCGCCACAGCCACAACAACAGCAACAGCAAGAGCAACAGCAACCGCAACAGCAACATGAGATACCGCAGCCGCAGCCACAGCCAGCTCCGACACAGCCGCCACAGCCATCTTCTCCGCCGCAGCAGCAGCATCAGAAACAGAAGGCACCCGCGCCCGCTACGGCCGGAAAACTCCACCAAG
>QRDG01000043.1:83538-357312 GCA_012064385.1 Puccinellia tenuiflora | reverse complement strand
GAATCGACGGTAATAACCCGCCAATCCGAGGAAGCTTCGGATATCTTTGACGGATTTGGGAGTCGGCCAATCCAGGATTGCCTGAATCTTGTCGGGTATCACCGCTACTCCGGCAGCGGACACCACATGACCGAGAAAGATGAGCTCCTTTAGCCAAAACTCACATTTAGAGAACTTGGCATATAGACGGTGGTTTCGAAGCTTGGTCAAAACAAGTCGGAGATGCTCAGCATGTTCGTCTTCGGTCTTGGAGTACACAAGGATGTCATCGATGTAAATGATGACGAACTTGTCGAGGTACTCGTGGAAGATGGAGTTCATCAGCCTCATGAAGGTAGCCGGAGCATTAGTGAGGCCGAAAGACATGACGGTATACTCATATAACCCATAGCGGGTAGTGAAGGCCGTCTTCGGAATATCCTCCTTTCGGATTTTTATTTGATGGTAGCCTGACCTCAAATCCATCTTGGAGAACACCGTGGCTCCAGCCAGTTGATCGAACAAATCGGTTATTCGAGGAATTGGATACTTGTTCTTGATGGTCACCGCATTAAGAGGGCGGTAGTCAACGACCAGTCGAGGAACATTTGTATCCCTCTTCTTGACAAAGATGACCGGGCAGCCCCAAGGTGAGCTACTTGGCCGGATGAATTCTTTTTCCAGCCAGCTCATCAAGTTGCTTCAGGCTACCTCGGCCGAGAGCGAGCTTCAAACTTTGAAGGCCAAGATCGCACAGTGGCTGGTGGACATCTCCAAGATCAACTCCGAGATGGACAGTGAGCCTCCTTCCCTTCTGCCTTTATTCACTCTATCTCTTTTATTCTCCTATAACTTATCTCGGCGTTAGCCATTCCCTACTCAGAGCGCTTCCCCCACACAAAGGCTGCTGCGGACAAGAGTGCTGCGGATCACCGGTTCGAGAAGATCCGAGGTGGCCCGATCTCGTCCGAGTGGGATATGGATGCCCACTTGGTGGCTCTGAAGGCTCGCTTGGTCCCAATGAGGTCAATCGGGATGAACCTCCTCACCGCTGCCATCCGAGCTTACAACGTTCTCTGGCCCAGGTGTGAGGCCCCTCTGGTTGTTGATGAGCTGACCACGTGCCTGCTGGCCTCCGAGGACAGGCTTGATGACTGGCGATCATCCGCCGCCCGAGTCGGCGCAGACGAGGCGATGATGTACGTGCTATCCTGGTACGAGAAGCTCGATCTCGACAAGCTCAAGACCTTGCGCGACGGGTCAAAGTGGCTCACCGACCCGGATCACATTCGGCGTCGCCAGGAATTTGCTCATGCCCTCATCCAGTATGCCCCGATACACTCCTTTGTTGCTGGCGACCGGGTTCCCCAGTCCGAGGAGATCCCGGTTGACGATGACGAAGAAGAAGAAGAGGCCGTCGATGAAGAAATCGAAGCCGACACTCCACCCGAGTCAGCCGCCAGGACTGCTACCGAGTCCACAGCCGAGGAAATCGCAACCGAGACTCCAGCCTCTCCTTCTGCAGAAAAAACTTCGGGTGCTGCTGCCTAGACGTTTCAGAAAAAACTCAACTCGTTAAATCCCCGGAATGCCGGGTGCAGATGTAATATATACCTTGCACTTTTATGGTTGGTACTTGACTTTTTTTATTTTGCATGTTTTAACAAGTTTAGCCGTATGTCGGATCACATTGAACCGAGTTCCCGAGTTCAATTTCTTGTTCACTATACTTCTGCCGTCTCTGCTCTTGCCTACCATTCTTGGTGTTTTGGCAGTCGAGTCACAAAACGACCGTTGTACAGCATACAGTACTTAGAAACTTGGGAAAGTTGCCAAGGCCACCCGACATAAGCTTATTAAAAAAGGAAACCGAATCGCTCCTGGACCGAGTCCCCGAGTCGGTTTTCTTGTGTACTGCACCTGGTAACCTTTGCTCTTGCCTACCTTTTTCGGTGTCAGGCAGTCGAGTCACAAGATCATAAGAACACACCATACAATACTTACAGACAAGGTGATACGGTTTTTAGAGCCATCCGACACAAGGAAATAAATACAAGGATAAATATAGATTTTTTCAACAAGGCAGTCCCCGAGTCTCTTCTCGGGGTGCCGACATTTCATTTCTGGGTTTCGAGATACATACAGTGGGTCCTTAAGAGTAGAAAGGGCAGAGAAGAGCTACATTCCAAGGGCGTTTGGTCTCCTCTCCGGATCGGTCCATCCTGTTCTTCACCTGTTTCTGAGCATCTATAAGATAGTAGGCATCATTGCTCAAAGCTTTGCTCACGATAAATGGTCCCTCCCACGGAGGTGATAGCTTGTGCATCCCGGCGGTGCGCTGCACCAGCCTAAGCACGAGGTCTCCTTCTCGGAACTTGTGAGGATTCACCCTCCGACTGTGGTAACGTCGGAGATTCTGTTGATATATCGCTGATTTGGACAATGCCAACTCTCGTGCTTCCTCGAGCAAATCGACATCGTTCTCTCGGGCTTCTCTTGCCTCTGACTCGGTATATAAAGCAACTCTCGGCGAGTCGTGCTCTATGTCGGTTGGCAGAACTGCCTCTGCTCCGTAGACCAGGAAGAATGACGTATAGCTGGTAGAGCGATTCGGTGTAGTCCGTAGACTCCACAGTACTGCCGGGATCTCGTCCAGCCAACACCCCGGAGCGCGTAACAGTGGCTCGATTAGCCAGGGTTTTATGCCGGATAAGATCAGCGCATTTGATCTTTCCACTTGCCCATTCGACTGCGGATGCGCGACCGACGCCAGATCGAGTCGGATTCTCTTTTCTTGGCAGAACCGAGCAAAGGCTCCCTCGGCGAAATTTGTGCCGTTATCAGTGATGATGCTGTGCGGGTGCCCATATCTCAGGATAATATCCTTCAAGAATGACACAGCAGTACGGCCATCACACTTTCTTATTGGCTTTACCTCGATCCATTTGGTGAACTTGTCCACCATCACCAGGATGTGAGTCATGTTACCTCGGGCCGGTTTAAACGGTCCTACCATATCCAAACACCACACCGCAAAGGGCCAAGTGATGGGGATAGTTTTGAGTGCCGAGGCCGGCATATGAATCTTGTTTGCGAATCTCTGACATCCTTCACACTTGCGCACTATGTCCTCTGCCTGCTGCAGAGCACTCGGCCAGTAAAACCCATATCGGAATGCTTTGGCCACAATGGCTCGGGAAGAGGCGTGATGCCCGCATTCTCCCTGATGGATATCTCGGAGGATCTTTCCTCCTTCTTCTGGCTCAACACAGCGCTGAAGCACGGTGGTCACGCTTCTCTTGTATAACTCTCGGTTGATGCTGGTGAATGACTTGGATCGTCTCTGTATCTGCCTGGCCGAGACCTCATCACTCGGTAGGGTGCCATCCAACATAAATGTCATGATGGGTTGGGCCCATGTCGGTACCGGACGAGTTCCGAGTTCAGGCTCATCGACTTCCATGGCTTCAACCGACATAACGACACCCGACATGGGCTGACGAGTCCCCGAGTCCTCCCAAAGGATTCCCGAGTTCCGCCAAGCGGCTTTCCAATTTTCCAACTCTATTCTTGAGTCCGACATAATACACGAGACATCCATGGGAGTCCCCGGGTCCTGCAGAGCAGTCCCCGGGTTCTGCGAAGCAGTCCTCGGGTTTGGTGGCTTGCTTCCGACGTCAACGTCCATCGGGACGACATCGGATTCCGGATTACCCGGGACGAATATTGAGTCTGACTCGGGTGAAGGCTTAATTGATGGCTTGTGAAGATGCTCCAGAGACACTCCGGGTGGAATGGCCTGTCGGTATGATCCAATCTTGGACAGCATGTCAGCACTCTCATTTTCGGTCCGCTGGATATGACTGAACTCGCAGCCATCAAAAAATCCCGAGATCCTTTGGACATGGAACCGGTACGCCGCCATGTTGGCATCCAGGGCATCCCAGTTGCCCGAGGTTTGCTGAATCACCAGATCCGAGTCACCATAGCAGATTATTCGGCGAATCCCTATTTCCTTGGCCACCTTGAGTCCGTGAATCAATGCCTCATACTCGGCTACATTGTTGGATGCCGCGAAATGAACTTGCAGCACACATTGTTGAGACTTGATGGTATCTCTTCTCGCGTATTGCGGTGCATACGCCGCCAACTCGATGGCCCACTTGGCTACTCGGCCACTTGCATCTCGGTTGCCGATGATTTCTGAGATAGGAGCCGCGCTCACCACGGTTATCGGATGCTCCTAGAAGTAATGCTTCAGTTTCTTGGCCGCCAGGTACACACCATAGGTCATTTTCTGGTAGTGTGGGTAATTTTGTTTCGAGGTGGAGAGTACCTCACTCAGGTAATACACCGGCCTCTGCATGGTGGTTCCCCCTTCTTCTCTTTCTACCACCACAACGACACTGACAACTCGGTTAGTGGCTGCAATGTAAAGCAACATGGGCTCTCTCGGTAATGGCGAAGCCAATATCGGCGCAGTGGCCAACGTCTTTTTTAGCTCAAGGAATGCCGAGTCCGCTTGCGGGGTCCAGCTAAATCTATCAGACTTTTTCATTAGTCGGTACAAAGGCAGGGCCTTTTCTCCCAACCGACTTAGAAACCGACTCAGGGAAGCCAGGCAACCCGTAAATTTTTGGACATCTCGGAGGCATCTCGGTAACCTCATATTTTCTATTGCCCGGATCTTAGTCGGATTTGCCTCGATACCTCGGCTCAACACGAGGAAACTGAGTAACTGTAACGCCCCGACCCCGGAATTATACAGAGAGGCTATGCAGTTGGCACAACCATCAAAGTATAAAACAAAGATCGAGACTTGTGGAACAGAACTGGCACAAAGCATGACTCTACGACACAAAACATATAGCAACTCATATAATGAGAAGAATACAAATTACACAACAAAAGGATCACAGATCCAACAAGTCAACAAGCGGAAGCGGGTAGTGTTGTCTAACAACAAGAAGCAAATATATGGCCTAAGAGGCCTACAATAAACATCATCCCAGCCAGCTTGTTCCACGGTCCCAAGCTGCCACCTGGGAACCCCAGTCTAGTAGTCGACGTCAACGAAGAACCCACCTAGTTGCTCGGTGTCGTCCTCCTCTGAAATACAAAATCATAGAGGCAGCAAAGAGAGACTGAGTACGATGTACTCGCAAGTTTAGTAGGGCGATATAGGCCCAATGACTGACGGAGGCTCTAAAGCTGTATAATGTAGTTCTTTTGCATAAAGCTAACTTTATTAAACTGAAACATAAATGACACCTGGCGTTCGTCTACTTAGAATATTTTTATAAACGGGGTAAGAGAGTAAACATCTGTCAACTTTGGTTCTCATCGAACCCTTTTGTAACCACCACTCCCATCTCCACCAAGGCACCCCCTCGAATCACCCTCGAGGAAGTGAACCTTTATCACACGTTGATTATGCAACCTTTAGCTGCCATATCAATTAGGTTAAGATTATCTATGAGCTAATGCGCCTTTCCCAAGAGTTTGTCCATAACCGTGGACACGGCTTTTCGAAAAGATTTACCCTACAGGGGTGTACTACTTTACCCATTGGTACCATCCGACTCACCTAATTGACCCTCTTCCGGGGAAGGCCGGCAAGCAGGCGTGGTTAGACCTTTACAAAGCATGAGACTTACACAAGGGCCATTAGTGGCGGAAGGACAGGTTCAGCGCTCCCAGCGCCCTGCCCCACCGTCACATCCTACACACCACCATCATCGTTTCCTTTTTTCCACCAACACCACACACGCGCAAATGGAAATAGCAAACTAGAGGACCCTTGACAAGCCCCTCACAGATTATTCGGTCAAAGGGGGTTCCATATGCCCCCACCTCCGGGAGCACACTCGTTTTCTTGGTTCCAGCTAAAAGCACGTTCAGCCTAGGCGGCAAGAATGAGACAAACCACCTTCCCCGAGGGCAACTCATCCAAACCTTTTAGCAATTTAATTAAGCCTCACATTTATCCACCTTGCCCAAATAATTCCATCAACATCAACAATTATGGAATTCAACAACGGACATAACTAGTATTTCAACTTAAACATTTCTAAGCACGGCTAAGCATAGCTAACCATACCAACAACAATTATAACTTTATCTCGGGCCAACACTTCAACCCTAGGTTTCATAGGTAGGGATACATGTGATTGGCTCGGGGGAGAACATGCATTCATAGGATATTCTAACATTTGCCAAAAAGATACATTTGAACCGCATGCAATATTATGGTGGATAAAATAATTTGATAAAAGCATAAGATGCTAGATGCCAAGAAGGTTAGGTTATCTCTTGCCTTGCTGCCCTGGCGTGAAGTACTGCTCGTCGGGGTGGTTAGAGAGACCCTCGACTCCGGAATCTATCGATACCCAAAAAGAAATACAAAGCACACATAAATCACACGAACTCAAAATGCAATGCTCAATCACATGATGACATGTCCAATTGATGCAACCATATTATTATTTAAAGTAGAAGCAACATTAAATGGGGAGCCAAATAATTAGTGCAATTATTTGGAACCAACCCCATATTTATCTTAGTGACCACAATTCTTTATAAATTATCAAATTATTAGAGAAGTGGCTCAATTATGCATGAACATGACATGAATAGATAGGTTTCGTTCTTCCGATCAATTCAGTAATTTATTTGTAATTTTCGGAGCACCGATGAATAAATAACAAATTAAATAAATAATTGAATTTACTTCAATTAATCAAATTATGGACAACATCAAATAAAAGTTTGTGATCATGATGTGATAAGTGCATGATTTGATAGCATTTGACATGTTGATCACTTTGATATTTAATTCATAATTTTTGGACAATTATTGAATAAGTTATGGATTTCTCAAATTAGGCATTATTTAACCTATTTTGGAAATTCTTAGTTAACCCAAAGAATATAGTTCCAAAAGGAGTTTACAACGATTCCAATTGGTAGAATTTGTTTTACTAAACATTTTGAAATTTGAATCGTCGAATTTGAAGCATTTTTCAATTAATTATCGATTATCAAACACCGCTTAAAAATTAAAAAGGGAAACCCTATTCCTCAAACAGGCCGGCCAGGCCGGTGCAGGCCGGCCATTATGTCCGGGCCACAGCCCGAGAGGCCCCGGCCACCGGGCCGGCCCATATGGCCGGGCAGGGACCCGAGAGGCCCCGGCCTCGTGGCCGGTCAGGCCGGGGGCCAGGCCGGGCGCGCGCGGTTGCAGTGGACGCACGCGTGCTGACGCTGCTGACGCAGCGTACGCCGCCGGCGACCAAATACGGGCGGAGGGAGAGGGAAATCGGGAGTGCGGGAGAGGTTAAAACGGGGCGATGCTCAACCTGGCGTGTTGGTGCTCGCGACGAAGCAGGGGTGGCCGAAATCAGCGGCGAGGAGCTCGGGGAAGAGAGGAAAAGCGGCGGCCAGAGGCGGGGAGGACCGGGTTGATGGTGACGATTTGGGCGATCCCGCGTCGATTCCCTTGGCGTGGAGGTAGAGGACGTCGACGTGGAGCTCGCGGCGCTGCTCGATCTACCCGGGGGCGACTCCCGACGACGGTACGATGCGCGGCGGTGGCGGCCGAGGTTGGCGAAGACGACGACGCACACATCGGTGTAGGGCCTCCCAGCCCGATTCCTTGGGAGGGAAGGAAGAGGGGCCCGAAGCGGAGCTCTCCATCGGCTTCGATCCGCACAGGCAGCTTCAGACGGCGGCAATTTTGACGGCGGCGCGAGCTCGACTACGGCCATGCGTGCGCGAGAGGAAGGAGAGGAACGGGGCAGGTGAGAGGGAGCAAGAGGGGGGGGGGGGAATGGAGGCAGGTGGGCGGCATTGTGGGGACCCCGGACTAGCTGTCCGAAATACCCGATTATGGTTCACACAACGATCCCATGATCAGTCTGTCGTTGCCCATAATCCGAATTGGATACCAAAGTTTACATCCATTTCAGTACCGCATTAAAGTCTTACATAGTAGGTCACTTAGACCAAGTCTTACATAGGTGCCTTCAAGGGCCAAATCAAAAGCATTCAGCGGAAGCTACGTAGTAGAAGTCCAACGCGTCCTAGCGACGACCGACAGGCAGTTGACTCATGAAGATCCCTAGTTCGCATAGAAGTCTCCATACTCCGCTTCAGCGTAGTTTTCCTCGGGATCTGGCTAAGACAATAGCCAGGGACGAAACCAGTATGAGTACAATTTGTACTCGCAAGCCACTCCTCTACTGAGTATGCAGCAGTTTTAAGTTGTTCTCTTCAGCACTTTTAGTTATTATTCTATCTCTATATCTTTGTTGAAAAAGATCTCTATATCTTTGTTGAAAAAGGTAAGAAGAGATTTACTACTATCTTTAGAGAGAAACACAATTTTATTATTTATCCAAAACTCCTCCTTTTTCCCGACCACGTCTCATCATGGTCTCTTTTCCTCCACAACTCATACCACTCCATCTGGTATAGTTGGGTAACATTATTTCCTTATTTTTCCAATCTTGCACATTTTATCAAAACTTTTGCACATGGTCTAGTAGGGCCTCCCAACTGTCCATATCCGAGGACTCGGCTATTCGAATAGTTTTATACCCTCTGCAGAGGTAGCACGCTTTTCCCACACCCATCCGGTGGCTCATCGTGTCTGCCACGTCCCGCCATACAAGGTGTATGCGAAGTTGAGCCACCGACCATAGCCTGTCCTTTGCTCATGCTAGTATAGGACCCTGCCCGTACGAATTCACCATTCCTTCAACACCTAGTACAGGATCCTCCGTCGAGGAACCTAGATGTAAGGACTCGTAGTTTTGCCCGGCGAGCACGAAGCCCTTCAATCCCTCAATCCCTCAGATTGCCGGGACCCAGGTCAGGGGGTAGGTCGCCATGACCATCCCCTCATGCATAACGGAGTCGTCTCCGTCGATGAGGTATCCAGTACTAACACGAGCAAACTATATGACTACGCCCGTTCCCATATTTGGGTAGATGTGGTCGCACAGATTTTCGGCTGGTCGACGTAAGTACTAGGACACAATGTGCATTTTCCATAAACAACACCATTTATCACTTCTCCACTTTAACACCGACAATTCGGCATTTTCTCATCAACTAGGTACTTTAAAAAGGAGTTTGGAATAAATCATATTTTTCCCATCCTATAGTCTTAAGTATCTACTCTACATTCTACATAGGGTGATAAAGCAGTTTTCATATCCTTTGGGAAAAGGCTTTTCAGAAAATCAGTACCACTACCTTAGGAAATTGCATGTGATTAATTTAGAGGTATGTAAATGCAAGCTCAGCGAAGTAGCTTGCCTTGCTCAACAAAGTGCTCGGGTTCCTGCTGCTCGAAGTAATCTCCTTCCTCGTAGTCTCTGGCAACATTCGCGTCTAATCGATAATCAAACAATACAAGCAAACAATCACTAAACTAGACAAGCAAACATCACATCACAAGCAACATAACATCACAATTAGCTACTGAACACACAAGATAACACAATTTGGTTTCAAATTGACTTCATTAACCATTATTCATTTGCATCACAATTATGGCAGAAACTAGGGTTTCATGTTTAATTGCATAACTTGAGTTCTGTTGGTCACAAAAATATGAATTAAAATTCTACAGATAGCCACTGATTTATAGGAAACAACCCAATTGGACTTATTTCAATTTGAGTTATTAAACTCCCTGTATAAATGTTTTAATCCAGAATGTTGGTTTTCTTGTTTTTGCTACAACTCAATTTAATTGTATTCAAAAATTAAATCCTTTTAGGGGTAACTAGTATTGCTTAAATGTGAGCTAACAAAATTGGTTTGACCTCATTTGGATTAGTAGAGTATCAGAAACAAACAAGTTTATGTTTTATACTTTCTGTGGCATTTTGATTATCATTGTTTATTTAATAACCTAAATGGGGTGAAACCACTTTAGTTAGTTAGATAATTTCATAAGCTTTCCAGAACATTTTCATTTGCTATTTCTAGATTCCTAGATCTCAAGATATTCCTTTTCAAAGTTCTAATCAAATTTCTGACAGAGAAATTTACCTATTTTAAGTTTATCAATTAGCACATTTGGCATTTTTATTTTAAATCAGGGAGTTACTCTTAATGATCATGGCCTGCATCAATGTGAAGATTACATGTTGTTCTAGCTACAAGATTTTAGTTTGCTATTTTTAGGCCTCTGGTTCAATAGCAATTTGCATGGGAAGTGGGCTATGTTCTGTTATTGCAGTGTTGAGCTAACTGATTAGCTATATTGTCCAATTTAAATCTTTTAGCCAGATTTTAATTCAGGGTTCAAACTACTTGCTCATGACAGTATGCTAACTATACTAACATGTCATTCCCAGGAATACTCCTAAATAAAATTAGGTGAATTAAGATCAACAGCTAAAAACAGAACTGAATATCTGTTTCAGAAACTTTTCTGAAACAGATAGAACATAGCTACTTTGTCCATTTATTCGAGGATGCTAGACTAAATATTTTGGACATACAAGACTTGCAGATGAATCTATGAATCGAGCTCTTTCCAACCATATCAAATTCATAATTTTTAGTGCAGTAGATTTCTCACAATTTAATTGCAAAGTGGGCTAATCTCTACTGTTATTTCCAGACTTAGCAGTTTTCAGAAACTAATCGAACCGGTATGCTGCCGTTGGATCTAGATCCAACGGCCCACGTTCAAATCATCGGGGCGACCTAAAATCGGCGGCGCCACCGCGCCGGCGGCACGGTGGTAGACGGTGGGCTCACCTAGAGGGCTCGGTTGACGGCGGCCGGTGAGGGTGCAGATCGACGGCGGAGGCGAGGGAAAGTCGATGGGGTGAGTTGCAGGTGCTGGGGTGGTCGGGTTCGTCGGCGTCGAGCTCCGCGTCGCGTCCGTGTCCTTGGCGCAACTCCGGCGAGCTCCCGTCGGCGTTCCTAGGCACAAGACAGAGAGGGGAGAGGGGCACGTGAGTGCGGCGGCCATGGGGAGTGCAATGGAGGGCAGAGAGGGAGAGGGAAGCGACGGCACGACGGATTCGTGCTCGACATCAACCTCGGCTCCGGCGGAGAAATTGCAGGGCAGCAGCGGCTCTGCGGCTGCGATTCCGTCCTCCAGGCGGTGCAAGGTGAGAGTGGAGTGGAGGGGAGTAAGGTGGCGAGGCGGGGTGGTGTGGTGCGGACGAAATCGTGCTCGGGGCGGCTCGGTTAAATAGCCGAGCTCCGGCGCACGGTGGACTCGGTGCTGGGGCGGTCCAGCGGCCACACGGGCTCGCCGTAGGGTTGGCGCGAGGCCGGCTACGGTGTTGGGCTACTGAGGGACACGGATGTGGTGTGGAGGCGAGCTGGGCGTCATGGTTGTGGGGGACGGCCTCGGAAGAGCTTGGGCGGCGCACGGGCACGCACGGGCGGCACGTCTCCGGCGGTTTAGGGCTGCTGCTAGGCACGGTGCAGGCGCGAGAGGGGGCAGGAGAGGTGTAGGGTGCGGCGTTAGGGCTAGGTGGCCGGTGGGGGACGGTTTCCTCCACGGCGCGGCACGGCGGCATGGCCACAGGAGCGCTGCTCCCTGGCGATGATGAACGGCGATCAATGCGGCGGCTAGGGTGCTTCCCGCGTGCAATTGAGGTACTGGGCAGGTTCGTGGGATGGAGAGAGGGGTTGGGGTGCAAGGAATCGACGAACAAACGACCGAATCCGTGGATTCAATCCTTAGTTCATCGGGTTTGGGGAAGAACAGGGTGGTGCATGCCACCTGTTCGACCAAATGTCTCAACAAAATTTAAATTCGAATTTTTGAAAATGGTTTCCACTTTTGGTGTCATGTATGTTAATAAGGATTTTTAGTGCTATGATGGTATTTTTTTGATAAGTGCATCATAGCACATTTTGTGGTTTAAGATGATTAAAGAAAGAAATAGAATTTTATATTTTGAAATTTTGAAAATATATTTTGAAGAGGGAAAAGTTATTAGAGCTAAGTGGGAGTGAGCACTATGTCACCCCACTGGTTTTTTTTTATTTAAAAGAAAATATTTATTTCTCATTAAGAGTAATTTCTGTGGCACTTGTCCCATTATTTCATGTGGTGGGGTTGCTTTCATTTTCTTTCTTTTTATTCACACCTTTGCTTAGCAATCACACACATCAAGCAACAAAATGCAAGCAAACACACATAAGATAATAAAAGTTTTTTGTTGGCCCACATTTTTGGAATTAATAATACTTATATTAATTCTGGGATGTTACAGGCATGGTCGCGTTCTTGACCACCGCAAGGGGGGGGCGGCAGAGAGGGACCCGGCAGCGGCATGGCGCGGCCGGCCGGCAAGGCAGTATGGCGCCAGGACGCCATCGCCACAGTGGAGAGGAGAGAGAGGGAAAGAAAATTCGCAAAAAGGTCCCTAGAACTTTTAAAACATTTGCAAACGAGTCCAACAGCAGGGTTTAACCATTTAATTAGAGCCCCAGGACATTTTCTAAAATCCCAGAAAAATTCATAAAAGCTCCATTTGACATTTAGAAACTCCACAAAAAGTTTGGGCCTCAAATAAAATGTTTTGGCCAACATTTGTTAATAGCCTTTAATTAAAAGTAATTTTGGCAATTTCCAAATTGTATTTAAGTTGAGCATTTAATCAATTCCAAAATTAGTGGATTTAATCATGTAGGCTCCCAACATATTAATGAAGCACCCCATGAATTTAGTTTGAATTTTTGGAAGGCTTAGCTTGGTTCCAAAAATAGAATTGTATTAAACCAATTTTGGGATTCTCAAATTTATTTATTATTTGACAAAACTTGGAATTTGAGATTTGGGGATAAGAGGCAAATTGGGAACTTCCTAAACAATTTGGAAGTTCAAGAATAAAGTATTTTGCCAACTTGAGCTTTGCATTTGGTTTGGCCATTTCGAGCAAGGCATTTAGTTTGGAAAATGTGAGGAAGGGTTTTGCTTCCTTTGTTTTCATTTCTAGGTGTTGCTTTTATTTCCATATTAGAAATTTTAAATATGTATGCCATGATGCAATGCAACACAAAAAGTGAAAATTTGGCCCATATTTTAGAGTACCAAATCTGGGCTGTTACAGTAACTTGCCGGCCGGCACACCGAATGTACACTTATCCGGATTAAGTTTTAGTCGGAATTTCCGCAGGTTTGCGAATGTTTCTCTGAGATCATCTAGCAGAGTATGTTTTTCTTTTGTTTTTATGACTATGTCGTCGACATATACTTGCACATTTTTTCCTATCTGATCATGCAAACATTTCTGCATACAGCGCTGATAAGTAGCGCCGGCATTTCTCAAACCAAAACACATGACACGATAGCAATAAGCCCCGTACGGGGTAATAAAAGCAGTCTTTATTTGATCATCCGGGTTTAACGGGATCTGGTGAAAACCAGAGTAGGCATCCACAAAAGACAACAGCTGACATCCGGCCGTGGAGTCGATCACCTGATCGATCCGGGGCAACGGGAAAGGATCTTTAGGACAAGCCTTGTTCAAGTGGGCGTAGTCGATACACATGCGCCAGACAGTAGGCGCATCCGATTCTTCCTTCTTCTCCACCAAGACCGGGTTAGCCAACCAGTCCGGGTACTTGACTTCCACGACGGAGTTTGATGCGAGTAGCTTGGCTAACTCGTCACCCACCGCCTTTCTTCTTTCTTCGGCGAGACGCCGAGTCGGTTGCTTCACGGGCCGGGCATCCGGCCTGACATGTAATGAGTGCTCAGCCAACTCCCTCGGAACACCCAGCAGGTCCTGACTGGACCATGCAAAGATATCCCGATTCTCACGGAGGAAGTTGATGAGCTCGCTTTCCTATTTCTTGTCCAACCCGGCACCGATGATGACGGAGCGGTCCGGGTTAGCCTCGTCGATGCCGACCTTCTTCGATTCCTTCGCCGCCTGGAAAGTCGCGGTTTGCTGCGGGTTAGCCGCACTCGGCATACCGAGTTGAGATGCCTGGGCCAGAGCCACCACCTCATGGATTCTCCTTTTCTCGGCGGCGATCACCAGTGATTCGGCCAGGGATGACCCGGCTGAGGCGCACTCCATGGAACGCTTGTAGTCTCCCGAGATGGTGATGACACCATTTGGACCCGGAAGCTTCATCTTCAGATATGCCACATGAGTAGACGCCATGAACTTGGTGAGTGCCGGTCTGCCGAGTAAGGCGTGATACGGGCTTTCGAGATCCACGACCTCGAACAACAGACTCTCAGTCCGGCAGTTGCTTTTGTCACCGAAGGCGACATCAACCCAAATCGTGCCCATGGGTGCATGTGAAACACCCGGCACGATGCCGTGGAAGGTGGTTCGGCTGGGCTGCATCATATTCTCGGTTATGCCGAGTTTGACCATGGTATCCCGGTACATGATGTTGATGCTGCTCCCGTTATCAACAAGGACCCGGGAAAACCTGACATTGATGCTGGGCCCCACGAATGTCGGATCCAACACTAGATCATAACCTCCTGGGTTGGGCATGACCTTTGGATGGTCCCTGACGCTCCAGCAGATCTCATCCTCGGACCAGTACATGAATTTCGGCACCTCCGGCATAACGGCATTTACTTCCATCGCACGCCTGTGCTGACTCTGCTTATCATTGGGTTCGGTCACAAAGACCATGTAAGTCTGGTGGGCCTCTCGATACTGATTTTGCCGACTCGGGCCAGCGTTGTTGCCGGGGTAGTTGGAGTTGTTGTTGGTGTTGGCCATGTTGGCCACTTGGTTGACATCTTCAGGCCTTGCTTGGGCGTTCACCGGGATAGCGTTCACACCCGTGAGTGGTGCGGGTCGAGTTGCCGGACCGGTGTTCTCCTGCGGGCGCCTGTTCCGGCTGCAGTTCCGGTTTGAGTGCTGAGCCGGTCTGCTAGGGTGCTTGGTGTGGTAGCTGCAGGGATCATTCGGCATCGTCCCACTAGGGTAGTGAAGGGTCGCATATCTCCAACAGTTAGCCACTGCCTCTTGTCGCCGTTCCATGGCTTCCTCTCGCCATTCCACGGTCTTCTTTCGCCGTCCCACGGCCTCCTTCCTTCCGAGCTCTGGCCCCACGCTGGACCGTCATTCTTCTGTCTCTGGCTGCTGCCGGCACCCATCTGATCTTGGTCGATGGCAGCAACCTGGTCTGACCCATACCGGTAATCCGGCCTCTCTTCCCTTCTCTTTCCTCGGTAATCCGAACGATCACCTCGCCGACCCGATCTGTCTCTGTCGACCGGGGCCAGTAAGGGCTGTGTCGGATCACCCAAAGCATAGCTATCAGCAATCTTGATTGTCTCGGCCAAGGTGGCCGGCATTTCTCTCTGGAGTCTCTGCCAGAGCATGGAGCCATGTCGGCACCCTTGTGCAAACCATGCAATGGCCTGCGACTCGATCACTCCTTCGCAGGAGTTGCGGATCGTGCTCCACCGAGTCAGGTACTCTCGGTCGGTTTCGTCCTCTCTCTGCCGACACATGGACAGCTGCTTAGGGCGATTCGGCCTCTTGTATGTGCTGGAGAAGTTGCTGACGAATGCGTCGAAGAAATCTAACCAGCAGTCAATGCTGTCCTCCTCCAGGTTGTTCAGCCAGATCCGGGCCGGTCCTTCAAGCATTTGCGGCACATACCGCACTGCCCACCTGCGACTTCCGCCGGCAATGTGCACGGCGGTAACATAGTCTGTCAGCCAGTCCTCCGGCTTGGTACTGCCGTCATACATCTTGGCACCCCGAGGTAACTGGAAATTCGGCACAGGTGCCTGCTTCATTATCCGGGGTCCAAAACATGCCGGACCCGGTGGACCTTGCTCCTCCAAGAGCTCAGACAGATAGATTCTGTCAAGCTTGTTCCGGACATCATGTGCCGGCAACTGGCGAGTTCCCAGCCTTGCGCCGAGGGCACACTCGGATGCCAGATCTCGGTATCTTGTGTACCCGGCCCGCTCCATGGCCGAGTAACCGTCATCATATCGGTCAGCGGCCGGCTCGGCATACCCGGCACCCGCTTGACGACGAGGTGGAATGGGTACCGGATACCGAGGTGGCTGGCCTTGATTCGCCGGGATAACTTGGTTCGCTTCTTGTCTGCCCTGGGCGGGTCCTGGTTTTCCCCGACCGGCATTGCCTTGCTCGGCTACTTGCTTTCCGGCATAAGCCGGATCATACGCTTGCATCTGCTTGTTCTTGCCAGAGTTCACACTCTGGCCTCTGCTCCTGCCGACATACGGCGAGGAGGCCTGTCCCTTGGACATTTCCCCGGCTCCACCATTTGAGTGAAGGAACCGAGATCCACCCGCATCCGGGTTAGCCTTACGGTAGGCCTCATTCTGTCGGTTAGCGACAGCCACCAACTCGTTTACTCGGTCTTGCTGCCTAGAGCGAGCGTCTCCGGATAGACCGGCCAACTCGGCTATGGCTGCCTCTGCCGCCCTAAGGTTCTTTCCGGGTGTGCTGTATCTCGGTTTTTCAGCCGACACGTAACTAGGAGTTCTAGCAGATCTAGTTCTACCATCTCTAGCTATTTCTGCATTGAGGTCTCTACCTCGGCCACGCACCTCATCGATGCGACTAACTGGGTTTGCTACTGGAGTAAAACCGTGAGCCGAGTTATACTCACGCATTGATATGTCGAACTCCTGCCTGACTCGGGTCACCTCCTGAGCCTCTCGGAGTATCTCCTGGCGCTGCTGCTCCAACTCCGCCTGAGTCAGAGCAACATCTGCACTCAGTGCGACTGGGGTTGCCAGCTTCTCAATCACGTCCTGAAGAGGACTCGGCGTTACCGGCACGCTGGATGTGCTGGCCTGTGCCGCACGGTTCTCTGGCTTCTCCAAGGGCGGACGCCCTGTTCTTGCCGACCTGGTGCCGGGGTCAGCCTCGCCCGCCATGGCTTTGCCGACACCGGCGCCCGGGGCGGTCATCATGACTTCCACGCAACTGGCGGGGCAAGCGGTACGCCGGCCGCGAGCTGCGCAGACTGCGGGTGGATCCGCTCCCAGCTGCACCCTTTCGGGAAACCAGCAAGGAACCTCGGTGGCGACGTAGACCGTGAGCGCGCCGAAGTCGATGAGGCATCCGTTCCGGGGCAGTGGCCTGCTATCGAAGCAGCCTGCGTTGTCGCTGATGACGTTGAGGGAGCCGAATCTGTGGACAAGGCCACAGACCACGCGCTCACCCGACGCGATGAGAGAACCCGTCCGGATGAAAACTCCAGCCAGCGCCGCTGCTGGCCCCACGGTGGGCGCCAACTGTCGTTGTCGTGTCACGGCAGATGCCATAGGATGGCTTAAGATGTGGGGTTGATGGACGCTGGAGGCACTCGGGGAGGGCTTGCGCACACGAACACGCACGCAAAGAACACAACTCACACACACACACATGGTTTACCCAGGTTCGGGGCTCTCGTGAGGAGATAACACCCCTACTCCTGCCTGTCTACTTGATTTATACGGATTACAATCTGCTTACAAGCTTGCTCCTTAGCTAACTTACTACCCACTCCAAGCTCCTACCGAGTCTCGGGATGGTTATCTGGCTCTCCTCAAGCTCTCCCAGAAACTACTCACTTACTCAGCATCTGGCCTCTATCTCTCTGGGAATCGTCCGTATCCTCAGAATCGTCCCTGTAAGAGGAGCCCCTGGTACCCTTTATATAGGGAAACCCAGGGTTACAGTACAAAACATTGCTACTGGCGCCATACCGCTTGGTCTCCGGCCGACACGGGCGCCGTTGCACCATGCCCAGACCGTGGCAGCGCCGGTCGCCACGGTCCCCTCTGCGTCCAACAGCACGCCCACGCCTAGGCCTAGCGCCACTGTGCCGCGCCGCCCGGGTCAGAGGCACGCCGTCCACTTGCCGCACGCCGCCGCCCTTGTTTCAATCCGCGTCTCAAGGAAGTCTGTCCCTTGCCCGGGATAACCTTTACCCGGCATAGGCATGCTCCGTACTCTTGACTCGGTTTGTCCTTCCCTGCACACAAGAAGAACAAAGGAAGACCCGACATATAACTCGCATGATCCGACATACCAATATGTCGGTTAGTCTTGACCCGGTCAGCTCCGAGTAAGTCGGTACAGTTATATCGGTTTCAGTGACCCGGTCAACTCCGAGTCAACCCTTTATGTCGGCGCTTTGCCCCTATTCGGGGGTTGCCCCCCGACACACCGTCTTCCGAAACCAGCGGGGTAGCACGGGGCAGACACGTAGGAAGTTAGGGTGGACAGTTTCGATGGCGCACGTCCAAAGCACGTCGTTTACCCCATCCGTTCAGGTGCCTTGATTGTCGCGATTCTAGGAACCGACGAAGTAGATTTCAAGGTGAAAGCAAAGCACTGACAACTTTGCCTTCCAGGCATGGAATCGAGCTAGGTTTTTTCCCACGGCCGCAGAATGACAAGACTAACACCAAGGAACCTGGATTGTGAAAAGTGGGCCTGCGGAGGTTTTCTAAAAATCACCTATCATAAGCAAGCAATCAGCGCTTCTTTCGGTGAAATCTTGCACCTTCGACGAAGATGATCCCAACGTCTTCCGAAACGAGTGGGGTAGCAAGGGGCAGACAGGTAGGAAGTTAGGGTGGACAGTTTCGACGGAGCAAGTCTGAAGCATGTCGTCTACCCCATCCATTCATGTGCCTTGATTGTCGCGATTCTAGGAACCAACGAAGCAGATTACAAGGTGAAAGCAAAGAACTGACAACTTTGCCTTCCATGCATGGAATCGAGCTAGGTTTTTTCCCACGGTCGCAGAATGACAAGACTAACCCCAAGGAACCTGAATTGTGAAAAGTGGGCCCGCGGAGGTTTTTCTAAAAATCATCCATCATAAGCAAGCATTCAGCGCTTCTTTCGGTGAAATCTTGCATCTTCGACGAACATGATCCCACCGTCTTCCGAAACGAATGGGGTAGCACGGGGCAGACATGTAGGAAGTTAGGGTGGACAGTTTCGATGGCGCACATCCGAAGCATGTCGTCTACCCCATCCGTTCAGCTGCCTTGATTGTCGCGATTCTAGGAACCGACGAAACAGATTTCAAGGTGAAAGCAAAGCACTGACAACTTTGCCTTCCAGGCATGGAATCGAGCTTGGTTTTTTCCCACGCCGCAGAATGACAAGACTAACCCCAGGGAACCTGGATTGTGAAAAGTGGGCCCGCAGAGGTTTTTCTAAAAATCACCCATCATAAGCGAGCAATCAGCGCTTCTTTCGGTGAAATCTTGCACCTTCGATGAAAATGATCCCACCATCATCCGAAACGAGTGGGGTAGCACGGGGTAGACACGTAGGAAGTTAGGGTGGACAGTTTCAATGGTGCACGTCCAAAGCACGTCATCTACCCCATCCGTTCAGGTGCCTTGATTGTCGCAATTCTATGAACCGACGAAGCAGATTTCAAGGTGAAATCAAAGCACTGACAACTTTGCCTTCCAGGCATGGAATCGAGCTTGGTTTTTTCCCACGGCCGCAGAGTGACAAGACGAACCCCAAGGAACCTAGATTGTGAGAAGTGGGCCCGCGGAGGTTTTTCTAAAAATCACTTATCATAAGCGAGCAATCAACGCTTCTTTCGGTGAAATCTTGCACCTTCGACGAAGATGATCCCACCGTCTTCCGAAACGAGTGTGCTAGCACGGGGCAGACACATAGGAAGTTGGGGTGGACAGTTTCGACGGCGCACGTCCAAAGCACGTCGTTTACCCCATCCGTTCAGGTGCCTTGATTATCGTGATTCTAGGAACCGACGAAGCAGATTTCAAGGTGAAAGCAAAGAACAGACAACTTTGCCTTCCAGGCATGGAATCGAGCTAGGTTTTTTTCCCACAGCCAGAGAATGACAAGACTAACCCTAAGGAATCTAAATTGTGAAAAGTGGGCCCGTGGAGGTTTCTCTAAAAATCACCCATCATAAGCAAGCAATCAGCGCTTCTTTCGGTGAAATCTTGCACCTTCGACGAAGATGATCCCACCGTCTTCCGAAACGAATGGGGTAGCATGGGGCAGACACGTAGGAAGTTAGGGTGGACAGTTTCGATGGCGCACGTCCGAAGCACGTCGTCTACACCATCCTTTCAGGTGCCTTGATTGTCGTGATTCTAGGAACCGACGAAGCAGATTTCAAGGTGAAAGCAAAGCACTGACAACTTTGCCTTATAGGCATAGAATCGAGCTTGGTTTTTTCCCACGGCCGCATAATGACAAGACTAACCCTAGGGAACCTGGATTGTGAAAAGTGGGCCCACGGAGGTTTTTCTATAAATCACCTATCATAAGCGAGCAATTAGCGCTTCTTTCGGTGAAATCGTGCACCATCGACGAAGATGGTCCCACCATCTTCCGAAACAAGTGGGGTAGCACGGGGCAGACACGTAGGAAGTTAGGGTGGATAGTTTCAACAGCGTACGTCTGAAGCACGTCGTCTACCCCATCCGTTCAGGTGCCTTGATTGTCACGATTCTAGGAACCGATGATGCAGATTTCAAGGTGAAAGCAAAGCACAGAGGCATGGAATCGAGCTTGGTTTTTTCACACAGCCGCAAAATGACAAGACTAACCCCAGGGAACCTGGATTGTGAAAAGTGGGCCCGCGGAGGTTCTTCTAAAAATCACCCATCATAAGCGAGCAATAAGCGCTTCTTTTCGGTGAAATCTTGCACCATCGACGAAGATGGTCCCACTGTCTTCCGAAACGAGTGGGGTAGCACGGGGTAGACACGTAGGAAGTTAGGGTGGACAATTTCAACGTCGCACGTTCGAAGCACGTTGTCTACCCCATCCGTTCAGGTGCCTTGATTGTCGCAATTCTAGGAACCGACGAAGCAGATTTCAATGTGATAGGAAAGCACTGACAAATTTGCCTTCCAGGCATGGAATCGAGCTTGGTTTTTTCCCATGGCCGCAGAATGACAAGACTAACCCCAGGGAACATGGATTGTGAAAAGTGGGCCCGCGGAGGTTTTTCTAAAAATCACCTATCATAGGCGAGCAATCAGCGCTTCTTTCGGTGAAATCTTGCACCTTCGACGAAGATGGTCCTGCCGTCTTCCGAAACGAGTGGGGTAGCACGGGGCAGATACGTAGGAAGTTAGGGTGGACAGTTTCTACGGCGCACGTCCAAAGCACGTCGTCTACCCCATCCGTTCAGGTGCCTTGATTGTCGTGATTCTAGGAACCGACGAAGCAGATTTCAAGGTGAAAGCAAAGCACTGACAACTTTCCCTTCCAGGCATGGAATCGAGCTAGGTTTTTTCCCACGGCCGCAGAATGACAAGACTAACCCCAACGAACCTAGATTGTGAAAAGTGGCTCCACGGAGGTTTTTCTAAAAATCACCCGTCATAAGCAAGCAATCAGCGCTTCTTTCGGTGAAATCTTGCACCTTCGACGAAGATGATCCCACCGTATTCCGAAATGAGTGGGGTAGCACGGGGCAGACACGTAGGAAGTTAGGGTGGACAGTTTTGACGGCGCACGTCCAAAGCACGTTGTCTACCCCATCCGTTCAGGTGCCTTGATTGTCGCGATTCTAGGAACCGACAAAGTAGATTTCAAGGTGAAAGCAAAGCACTGACAACTTTTCCTTCCAGGCATCGAATCGAGCTAGGTTTTGTCCCACGGCTGCAGAATGACAAGACTAACCTCAGGGAACCTGGATTGTGAAAAGTGGGCCCGCAGAGGTTTTCTAAAAATCACCCGTCATAAGCGAGCAATCAGCGCTTCTTTGGGTGAAATCTTGCACCTTCGACGAAGATGGTCCCGCCGTCTTCCGAAACGAGTGGGGTAGCATGGGGCAGACACGTAGCAAGTTAGGGTGGACAGTTTCTACGGCGCACGTCCAAAGCACGTCGACTACCCCATCCGTTCAGGTGCCTTGATTGTCGCGATTCTAGGAACCGACGAAGCAGATTTCAAAGTGAAAGCAAAGCACTGACAAATTTGCCTTCCAGGCATGGAATCGAGCTTGGTTTTTTCCCACGGCCGCAGAATGACAAGACTAACCCCAAGTAACCTGGATTGTGAAAAGTGGGCCCGCGGAGGTTTTTCTAAAAATCACCCATCCTAAGCGAGGGAATCAGCGCTTCTTTCGATGAAATCTTGCACCTTCGACGAAGATGATCCCACCGTATTCCGAAATGAGTGGGGTAGCACGGGGCAGACACGTAGGAAGTTAGGGTGGACAGTTTTGATGGCACACGTCCAAAGCACGTAGTCTACCCCATCCGTTCAGGTGCCTTGATTGTCGCGATTCTAGGAACCGACGAAGCAGATTTCAAGGTGAAAGCAAAGCACTGACAACTTTTCCTTCCAGGCATCGAATTGAGCTAGGTTTTGTCCCACGGCCGCAGAATGACAAGACTAACCTCAGGGAACCTGGATTGTGAAAAGTGGGCCCACAGAGGTTTTTCTAAAAATCACCCGTCATAAGCGAGCAATCAGCGCTTCTTTGGGTGAAATCTTGCACCTTCGACGAAGATGGTCCCGCCGTCTTCCGAAACGAGTGGGGTAGCACGGGGCAGACACGTAGGAAGTTAGGGTGGACAGTTTCTACAACGCACGTCCAAAGCACGTCGTCTACCCCATCCGTTCAGGTGCCTTGATTGTCGCGATTCTAGGAACCGATGAAGCAGATTTCAAAGTGAAAGCAAAGCACTGACAAATTTGCCTTCCAGGCATGGAATCGAGCTTGGTTTTTTCCCACGGCCGCAGAATGACAAGACTAACCCCAGGGAACCTGGATTGTGAAAAGTGGGCCCGTGGAGGTTTTTCTAAAAATCACCCATCCTAAGCGAGGGAATCAGCGCTTCTTTCGGTGAAATCTTGCACATTCGACGAAGATGATCCCACCATCTTCCGAAACGAGTGGGGTAGCATGGGGCAGACACGTAGGAAGTTAGGGTGGACAGTTTTGACGGCACACGTCTGAAGCACGTCGTCTACCCCATCCGTTCAGGTGCCTTGATTGTCGTGATTCTAGGAACCGATGAAGCAGATTTCAAGGTGAAAGCAAAGCACTGACAACTTTGCCTTCCAGGCATGGAATCGAGCTAGGTTTTTTCCCACGGCCGCAGAATGACAAGAGTAACCCCAAGGAACCTGGATTGTGAAAAGTGGCCCCGCGGAGGCTTTTCTAAAAATCACCCATCATAAGCAAGCAATCAGCGCTTCTTTCGGTGAAATCTTGCACCTTCGACGAAGATGATCCCACCGTCTTCCAAAACGAGTGGGGCAGCACGGGGCAGACACGTAGGAAGTTAGGGTGGATAGTTTCGACGGCGCATGTCCGAAGCACGTCATCTACCCCATCAGTTCAGGTGCCTTGATTGTCGCGATTCTAGGAACCGACAAAGCAGATTTCAAGGTGAAAGGAAAGCACTGACAACTTTGCCTTCCAGGCATGGAATTGAACTTGGTTTTTTCCCACGGCCGCAGAATGACAAGACTAACCCTAGGTAACCTGTATTGTGAAAAGTGGGCCCGCAGAGGTTTTTCTAAAAATCATCCATCATAAGCAAGCAATCAGCGCTTCTTTCGGTGAAATCTTGCACCTTCGACGAAGATGATCCCACCGTCTTCCGAAACGAGTGGGGCAGCACGGGGCAGACACGTAGGAAGTTAGGGTGAATAGTTTCGACGGCGCACGTCCGAAGCACGTCATCTACCCCATCAGTTCAGGTGCCTTGATTGTCGTGATTCTAGAAACCGACAAAGCAGATTTCAAGGTGAAAGAAAAGCACTGACAACTTTGCCTTCCAGGGATGGAATCGAGCTTGGTTTTTTCCCACGGCCGCAGAATGACAAGACTAACCGTAGGGAACCTGGATTGTGAAAAGTGGGCCCACAGAGGTTTTTCTAAAAATCACCCATCATAAGCAAGCAATCAGCGCTTGTTTCGGTGAAATCTTGCACCTTCGACGAAGATGATCCCACCGTCTTCCGAAACGAGTGGGGCAGCACGGGGCAGACATGTAGGAAGTTAGGGTGGATAGTTTCGACAGCGCACGTCCGAAGCACGTCATCTACCCCATCAGTTCAGGTGCCTTCATTGTCGCAATTCTAGGAACCGACAAAGCAGATTTCAAGGTGAAAGCAAAGCACTGACAACTTTGCCTTCCAGGCATCGAATCGAGCTAGGTTTTGTCCCACGGCCACAGAATGACAAGACTAACCTCAGGGAACCTGGATTGTGAAAAGTGGGCCCGCAGAGGTTTTTCTAAAAATCACCCGTCATAAGCGAGCAATCAGCGCTTCTTTGGGTGAAATCTTGCACCTTCGACGAAGATGGTCCCGCCGTCTTCCGAAACGAGTGGGGTAGCACGGGGCAGACACGTAGGAAGTTAGGGAGGACAGTTTCTACGGCGCACATCCAAAGCACGTTCAGGTGCCTTGATTGTCGCGATTCTAGGAACCGACGAAGCAGATTTCAAAGTGAAAGCAAAGCACTGACAAATTTGCCTTCCAGGCATGGAATCGAGCTTGGTTTTTTCCCACGGCCGCAGAATGACAAGACTAACCCCAAGGAACCTGGATTGTGAAAAGTGGCCCCGCGGAGGCTTTTCTAAAAATCACCCATCATAAGCAAGCAATCAGCGCTTCTTTCGGTGAAATCTTGCACCTTCGACGAAGATGATCCCACTGTCTTCCGAAACGAGTGGGGCAGCACGGGGCAGACACGTAGGAAGTTAGGGTGGATAGTTTCGACGGCGCCTGTCCGAAGCACGTCATCTACCCCATCAGTTCAGGTGCCTTGATTGTCGCGATTCTAGGAACCGACAAAGCAGATTTCAAGGTGAAAGCAAAGCACTGACAACTTTGCCTTCCAGGGATGGAATCAAGCTTGTTTTTTCCCACGGCTGCAGAATGACGAGACTAACCCTAGGGAACCTGGATTGTGAAAAGTGGGCCCACAGAGGTTTTTCTAAAAATCACCCATCATAAGCAAGCAATCAGCGCTTCTTTCGGTGAAATCTTGCACCTTCGACGAAGATGATCCCACCGTCTTCCGAAACGAGTGGGGCAGCACGGGGCAGACACATAGGAAGTTAGGGTGGATAGTTTCGACGGCGCACGTCCGAAGCACGTCATCTACCCCATCAGTTCAGGTGCCTTGATTGTCGCGATTCTAGGAACCGACAAAGCAGATTTCAAGGTGAAAGCAAAGCACTGACAACTTTGCCTTCCAGGCATGGAATCGAGCTTGGTTTTTTCCCACGGCCGCAGAATGACAAGACTAACCCTAGGGAACCTAGATTGTGAAAAGTGGGCCCGCAGAGGTTTTTCTAAAAATCACCCATCATAAGCAAGCAATCAGCGCTTCTTTCGGTGAAATCTTGCACCTTCGACGAATATGATCCCACCATCTTCCGAAACGAATGGGGTAGCACGGGGCAGACACGTAGGAGGGTGCACAGTTTCTACGGCGCACGTCCAAAGCACGTCATCTACCCCATCCGTTCAGGTGGCTTGATTATCGCGATTCTAGGAACCAACGAACCAGGTTTCAAGGTGAAAGCAAAGCACTGACAACTTTGCCTTCCAGGCCTGGAATCGAGCTTGGTTTTTTCCCACGGCCGCAGAATGACAAGACTAACCCTAGGGAACCTGGATTGCGAAAAGTGTGCCCGCAGAGGTTTTTCTAAAAATGACCCATCATAAGCAAGCAATCAGCGCTTCTTTCGGTGAAATCTTGCACCTTCGACGAAGATGATCCCACCGTCTTGCGAAACGAATGGGGTAGCACGAGGAATACACGTAGGAAGTTAGGGTGGACAGTTTCTACGGCGCACGTCCAAAGCACGTCGTCTACCCCATCAGTTCAAGTGCCTTGATTGTCGCGATTCTAGGAACCGACGAAGCAGATTTGAAAGTGAAAGCAAAGCACTGACAACTTTGCCTTCCAGGCATGGAATCGAGCTTGGTTTTTTCCCACGGCCGCATAATAACAAGACTAACCCCAGGGAACCTGGATTGTGAAAAGTGGGCCCATGGAGGTTTTTCTAAAAATCACCCATCATAAGCGAGGGAATCAGCGCTTCTTTCGGTGAAATCTTGCACATTCGACGAAGATGATCCCACCGTCTTCCGAAACGAGTGGGGTAGCATGGGGCAGACACGTAGGAAGTTAGGGTGGATAGTTTCGATGGCACACGTCTGAAGCACGTCGTCTACCCCATCCATTCAGGTGCCTTTATTGTCGCGATTCTAGGAACCGACGAAGCAGATTTCAAGGTGAAAGCAAAGCACTGACAACTTTGCCTTCCAGGCATGGAATCGAGCTTGGTATTTTCCCACGGCCGCAGAATGACAAGACTAACCCCAGGGAACCTGGATTGTGAAAAGTGGGCCTATGGAGGTTTTTCTAAAAATCACCCATCATAAGCGAGCAATCAGCGCTTCTTTCGGTGTAATCTTGCACCTTCGACGAAGATGGTCCCGCCGTCTTCCAAAACGAGTGGGGTAGCGCGGGGCAGACACGTAGGAAGTTAGGGTGGACAGTTTCTACGATGCACGTTCAAAGCACGTCGTCTACCCCATCCATTCAGGTTCCTTGATTGTCGCGATTCTAGGAACCGACGAAGCAGATTTCAAGGTGAAAGCAAAGCACTGACAACTTTGCCTTCCAGGCATGGAATCGAGCTAGGTTATTTCCCATGGCCGCAGAATGACAAGACTAACCCCAAGGAACCTGGATTGTGAAAAGTGGCCCCGCGGAGGTTTTTCTAAAAATCACCCATCATAAGCAAGCAATCAGCGCTTCTTTCGGTGAAATCTTGCACCTTCAACGAAGATGATCCCACCGTCTTCCGAAACGAGTGGGGCAGCACGGGGCACACACGTAGGAAGTTAGGGTGGATAGTTTCGAAGGCGCTTGTCCAAAGCACGTCATCTACCCCATCAGTTCAGGTGCCTTGATGTAGCGCCCCGACCCCAGAACTATACAGTGGAACGTTGTGTAACCGGTCATGCTACAAAATTGAGGGTTACTGGGTTTACCAATCCCAGGCCAATACTCCTTGGCAGGTGTGCTCGGAATGGATCATCGGCACACAACACCTCAATCATGCCATAAGCTCAGACATCGCTTCCATGTATAGTAAAGAGACCGAGACTTGTGGAACGAACTGGCACATCACAGACTCTACGACACAAAGATATCATAGTTCAACTCATATAATTGAGAAAGATAGCAAATGACACATCAGAGGTCACTGACCCATCATTACAACAAGCGGAAGCAAATTAAAGTTGTCTAAACAACAAGATCCAAATTATGGCCTAAGAGGCCTACAGATAAACATCCCGTGCCAGCCTGTTCCATGACGTCCCAAGCTGCCACCTGGGAACCCCAGACTACTCGTCGAAGCCAACGTAGAACCCACCTTCCAGTTCGGTGGCGTCCTCCTCTGAAACAAATAATAATCAACAAAGCAAGGCTGAGTACGACGTACTCGCAAGAATTAGTAGGGCGATATAGGCCCGATGCTGACGGAGGCTTCAAAGCTATATAAATGGTTGTTTTGCATAAAGCTAGTTTTGTTTCCTTCCGAAGACTAGGACTCATGGCACCGTCTAATCAGAAGGTTTTCATAAGGGGATAAGAGGGTAACACTTTTCTCTTCGGTTCACGGGGAACCTACTGTATCCAGCAACTCCACTTATCTCCACCAAGGCACTTCCTCGAATCACCCTCGAGGAAATGAACCTTTATCACACGTTGATTATGCAACCTCTAGCTGCCATTTGATTAAAGGTTCAGGTTCTCTATGATCTCACCTATCTCACCAAGATTTGTCCATAACCGTGGACACGGCTTTTCAAAAGATTGAACCCTGCAGGGGTGTACTGTTTTTAGCCACCGGTACCGTCCGACCCCTTGCCTACGTAATTAGCTCTCTTCCGGGGAAAGCCGGCAGGGCGGGCGCGGTTAAACCTTTACAAAGCATGAGACTATCCAAGGGTCATCGTGACGACAGGACAAGTTCAGCGCCTATTTCAACACCCTGCCCCATCGCCACTCCTATCACCATCATCATCATCATCATCATCATCTTTTTCATCACCAGCCACACACTCGCAAATGGAAAGCGCAAACTAGAGGACCCTTGGATACGCCCGCACAAATTATTCGGTTAAAGGGGATTCCATATGTCCCCACCGTTGGAAGCACGCTCGGTTCTTGGATCGGTCGATAAGAACTCACACCTAGGGGCCAGAATGAGACAAAACACCAACGACCTTGTTGGCAACTCATCCCAGCCTTTTATCAAATTAATTATTGACACAAGTATCCACCACTGTCCGAACATTCCATTCACTTCACATTCATGGAAATAATCAACGGACAACTTAAGCATTCGACTAAGCATGGCTAAGCATATCTAAGCATGACATACAACAGATATGATTTATCTCAGGCCAACACTTCAACCTATGGCTCATAGGTGGGGAAACANCCCCAGAACTATACAGTGGAACGTTGTGTAACGGTCATGCTACACAATTGAGGGTTACTGGGTTTACCAATCCCAGGCCAATACTCCTTGGCAGGTGTGCTCGGAATGGATCATCGGCACACAACACCTCAATCATGCCATAAGCTCAGACATCGCTTCCATGTATAGTAAAGAGACCGAGACTTGTGGAACGAAACTGGCACATCACAGACTCTACGACACAAAGATATCATAGTTCAACTCATATAATTGAGAAAGATAGCAAATGACACATCAGAGGTCACTGACCCATCATTACAACAAGCGGAAGCAAATTAAAGTTGTCTAAACAACAAGATCCAAATTTATGGCCTAAGAGGCCTACAGATAATTATCCCGTGCCAGCCTGTTCCATGACGTCCCAAGCTGCCACCTGGAACCCCAGACTACTCGTCGAAGTCAATATAGAACCCACCTTCCAGTTCGGTGGCGTCCTCCTCTGAAACAAATAATAAGCAACAAAGCAAGGCTGAGTACGACGTACTCGCAAGAATTAGTAGGGCGATATAGGCCCGATGCTGACGGAGGCTGCAAAGCTATATAAGTGGTTGTTTTGCATAAAGCTAGTTTTGTTTCCTTCCGAAGACTAGGACTCATGGCATCGTCTAATCAGAAGGTTTTCATAAGGGGATAAGAAGTAACACTTTCTCTTCGGTTCACGGGGAACCTACTGTCATCAGAATCCCACTAACTCCACCAAGGCACTCCCTCGAATCACCCTCGAGGAAATGAACCTTTAACACACGTTGATTATGCAACCTCTAGCTGCCATTTGATTAAAGGTTCAGGTTATCTATGATTATCGTCTATTCCCAAGTTGTCCATAACCGTGGACACGGCTTTTCGAAAAGATTAAACCCTGCAGGGGTGTACTGTTTTTACCATTGGTACCGTCCGACCCCTTGCCTATGCAATTTAGCTCTCTTCCGGGGAGCCGGCAGGGCGGGCGCGGTTAAACCTTTTACAAGCATGAGACTATCCAAGGGCCATCGTGACGACAGGACAAGTTCAGCGCCTATTTCAACAACACCCTCCCATCGCCACTCCTCATCCATCATCATCACCATCATCATCATCACCGGCCACACACTCGCAAATGGAAAGCGCAAACTAGAGGACCCTTGGATACGCCCGCACTAATTATTCGGTTAGTAAGGAGCCCATACTCCCACCTTTGGAAGCACGCTAGTCTTGGTTCAAGAGGTAAGAACTCGCACCTAGGGGCCAGAACGAGACAAAAACCATCCCTGATGGCAACTCATCCCAGCCTTCTTAGCAATTAATTATCAACACAAGCTCCACCACTGTCCGAACATTCCATTCACTTCACAACTATGGAAATAATCAACGGCAACTTAAGCATTCGACTAAGCATGGCTAAGCATATCTAAGCATAACATACAACAGATGATTGATCTCCGGCCAACACTTCAACCTATGGTTCATAGGTGGGGACAGGTAATGGTTCAGGGAGCATGCAAGTGATAGGATATTATATACTGACCAAAACTTGTCACCAGAATCGAATGCAAAAATATGGTGGATAAAATACTTGGGTAATAAGATATGCCAAGAAGGTTAGGTTAGCTCTTGCCTTGCTGGTAGTATGGTCGCGCTGGTTGTCAAGGTATTGTGGTGGAACCTCGACTCCAGAATCTACCGAAACACAAACAACACAAGAAAGGAAATAAATAACAAGAATACAAGGTGCAATGCACAATCATGATGATATGGTCATATTATGCATTGGAAAGGTATTGGGCATCTCCCACAAGTTAAATGGAACCCCTAAAATAAATATTGCGATAACGGGTCAAAACTCCATCTTTAACTTAGTGATTTAGGTAATTAACCAGAACATCCAGTACTGAAATATGAGGTTATATGCATGAAAATGACATTATTAGATAGGTATTAACCCACTGATCATTTTGGTATATCATTTGCAATTTTTGAGCTATATTGAACAAGTTATGGCATTTCTAATATTTGATTTAATTCTGCCATTTATTTATTTTTAAGGGGCAGCACCAAAATTAAATCTACAAGCCTCTCAATTGTCATATTATGGTAGCTTAAGGCTTGCTGAACATTTTGAGCTATTGTTCATAATTTTTGAGCAAATACAACTCAAGTTATGCATTTTCTAAAAATAGAATTAAATCTGCCATTTTAGTAAATTTAATGAAACAGCAATTTAAATTCATCATTGCATGGAAAATGGAACTAGCATGTAGATGTTGTTTTCCTGAACATTTTGAGAGCTTAACCATAATTTTTGGACAATTATTCATAGAGTTATGGAATTTCCAAAATCAACCCTATTTCTGCCATTTTAGTATTCAGCAAATAAAGACAATTTATTTTGACAAATTAAATTAACCAAAGGTACTAACAGATAGACATTTTATTGCTGAGCATTTGACATATTATTTGCAATTTTTGGACAAGTGGTTCAAAAGTTATGCAATTTCAAAGTTCAACATCATTTTCTGTTATTTGAATTTAATTCCAGAATTTGGCCGAAACCGTTTTACACCCGGGTGGAGCTAGCCGCAGAGACAGGACAAGCGGGGCCGGGCCACGTTGGCGTCCACGTCGGTGCGCAGGCCCAGTGGCAGGTTTGACCGGCGCCGGGCGGCCAGGACCGCGCGCCGAGCGCGCGGTCACCGACGGCGATGTCGGACGGATCCGTCGAACGCGTGCACGAGGGGTCCCGGGAGGAGGCGCGTTGCACTCAGCACGGCGAGGGGAAACTGGGGGGGGTGGCGGCGCTAGGACCATACGGTCGCCGGAAACTCATCGGCGACGAGCTACGGCGGACGCGGCAATTCGGCCTAACGGGCTATGGCGATGCAGAGAGGAAGAGGGAGGAAGAAGAGGTCCAGGAGGACCGTGAGCTCACCCTGAGCACGTAGGGATGCTCGTCGGTGGCGGAGGAGGGCTGACGTCGCCGGAATCGTGCTCGGACGGCGGCGGGTGGCGGCGGCGGAGACGGTTTAATCCGCGCGAACGGCGGCGTCCTAGCTCGCAGGGCTCGGGGAGGATGTAGAGGAGAGCAGGCGGAGACGATGGCGCGGCCCCGATCTGCTCCTAGCGGCCTGAGTCGACGGCGATGTGCGGCGGCGCTCGGCTCAGTCCACGGTCATGGCGCCGTCGCTTCTAGGGTTTGCTGCAGGGGAAAAAGGAGGGGGGAGGCGAGGCAGGTGGTCGAGGGGGTGCATCTTAACCTCCACGGGGGCCAGGGGAGCGAGGGAGCCGCGACAGTGGCGACGAGGTCGTCGGCAACGGCGACTGTCGAGGAGGCGGTCGCTACAGCGTGAGGACGACGGCAACTTTGCAGAAACCCCCCTGCCTGCCTTTTCCCCCTTTTTTTGTTTTATTTCCTTTAAAAGAACAGCAACCTTTTCTATTTAATTGAGGCACCAAAACAGTTTTAAAAATTCTGCAAAAAATTCATAGAGCCCACATATATTATTTAGAACCTGTGGTAAAAGTTTCAGCCCATTTGGAAAATATTTCATGTGGTAACATTTCAAGAATTGCCCTCATCCATTTTAGGGTTTTATTTAAATATTTGCAATTGCCATTGCATTAAAGTTGGCAACAATTATATTTGTTGTTGTAAGAACTTCCTGGACAAATATGAGAATTTGATTCGAGGTTTATTCACCATTCCCATTATCATAATTGGTTTCTCAGTTGTTGCTCCTTATTATTTATGTTCTTATTATTTCATGTGAAGCAAAATAGGAATGAGGATGTCATGATGCAAATGAGATGCAAAAGTGAAAATTTTACTCATATTTTCTGGTCCAAAAGTGGGGCTGTTACAACTCTATCCCCCTTACAGGAATCTCGTCCCGAGATTCTAGGCTGGAGTGAAGAAGGCGGGGTATTCCTGACGAAGACTAGTTTCACTTTCCCAGGTTGCTTCGTCTTCGGAATGGTTAGACCACTGGATTTTGAGGAACTTGATGGATTTATTGCGAGTCTTCCTTTCCGATTCATCCAAGATGCGGACAGGATGCTCGCGGTAAGTCAGATCCTCCTGGATATCCAACTCTTCATGATTGACCCCACGAATAGGATCCTTGAAGCAACGACGGAGTTGAGAGACGTGGAACACATCATGCACATCCGGGAAATTCTCTGGGAGCTCGAGTTGATAGGAGAGATCACCTCGCTTACCCAAGACAGTGAAAGGACCAACAAAACGAGGTGCCAATTTTCCCTTGATCCCGAAACGACGAACGCCTCGGAGGGGAGAGACTCGAAGATAGGCTTTGTCACCAATTTCATAATGAACCTCCTGATGATGCTTATCATAGTAGCTCTTCTGCCTGGACTGGGCAATCTTGAGATTTTCTCGAATGACCCGGACCTTTTCTTCTGCCTCATTGATCACATCAGGGCCGAAGAGTGACCTCTCTCCGGTTTCAGACCAATTGAGAGGGGTTCGGCATTTTCTCCCATAAAGGACTTCAAAGGGAGCCATTTGCAAACTGGCTTGGTAGCTATTGTTGTAGGAGAATTCGGCGAGTGGAAGATATTTTTCCCAACCCTTGCCGAAGGATATAACACAAGCCCGAAGCATATCCTCAAGAACTTGGTTCACCCTTTCAGTTTGACCATCGGTTTGAGGGTGGTAGGCGGTGCTAAAGTTGAGGCGGGTTCCCAGAGCCTCTTGGAAGCTCTGCCAGAATTTGGACACAAACAGACTACCACGGTCTGAGATAATCCGCAAAGGAACCCCATGCAAAGGAACAATACGGGCCATATACAAGTCAGCCAGTTGACCCGCTCGAATATCATCACGGACCGGGAGGAAGTGGGCGACCTTTGACAAATGGTCGATGATGACCCAGATAGCATTATTGCCCTTCTGAGACCTTGGGAATCCGGTAATGAAGTCCATACCAACTTCATCCCATTTCCACTCTGGAATGGCTATGGGGCGAAGGGTACCAGCTGGCCTTTGGTGTTCCGCTTTAACTCGGCGACAGACGTCGCATTCTGCAACATACTCGGCAATCTCGCGCTTCATGCAAGACCACCAGAATTGAGGGCGAAGATCTTGGTACATTTTGGTGCTACCCGGATGAATAGAGATGGGTGACTCGTGAGCTTCGGATAGGATCAACTCTTTTGTGTTCCCACTCTTGGGCACCACCAGACGGTTACCGAAGTAGACGACACCATTGTCATCAACCGAGAAACATTTGGCTTTTCCATTGGCTATCTTCTCCTTGATCTCGAGGATTTCAGCATCATTTTGCTGGGCGGACTTGATATCATCCTCGAGGGTGGATTTGATTTCTAGGTTGGCCAAATATCCGGAGGGAACAATCTCCAGATTCAGACGTGCGAACTCTTCATGGAGAGCGGGCTGAGCTCGCTCAATCATCAGTGTATTGCAATAAGACTTGCGGCTCAGGGCATCGGCCACGACATTGGCCTTGCCAGGCTGATAGTTGAGGGTCACATCGTAGTCCTTGATTAACTCCAACCATCTTCTCTGTCGGAGGTTCAGATCCGGTTGAGTGAAAAGGTACTTTAGACTTTGATGGTCAGAGAAGATCTCGCAACGGTTACCCAACAGGTAGGGCCTCCATTGCTTTAGAGCATGAACCACAGCAGCAAGCTCTAAATCATGAGTTGGGTAGTTTTGCTCATGTGGTTTGAGTTGACGGGAAGCATAGGCGACGACATGCCCTTCTTGCATCAATACACAGCCCAAACCTTGGAGGGATGCATCACAATAGACAACGAAGTCCTTGTCGGTGTCTGGAAGGACAAGTACAGGAGTGGTCGTGAGTTTGACTTTTAGGGTTTGGAAGCTTTCTTCGGCCTTGTCAGTCCAGATGAATTTCTTATCTTTCTTGAGAAGGTCGGTCAAGGCTTTGGCTATCTTGGAGAAACCTTCGATGAATCGGCGGTAGTAGCCCGCTAACCCAAGGAAGCTGCGGATGTCTTTGACAGACTTTGGGGTAGGCCAATCCAGTATCGACTGAATCTTGTCAGGTATAACGGACACTCCGTAAGCTGACACCACATGGCCTAGGAAGACGAGTTCCTTTAGCCAGAACTCACACTTTGAGAACTTAGCATAGAGGCGATGTTCGCGGAGCTTGGTCAGAACTAGGCGAAGATGTTCATCATGCTCTTCATCGGTTTTGGAATAGATGAGGATATCATCAATATAGATGATGACGAACTTGTCAAGGTACTCGTGGAAGATCGAGTTCATTAGCCTCATGAAGGTAGCTGGAGCATTAGTGAGACCAAATGACATGACGGTATACTCATACAGCCCATAACGGGTAGTGAATGCCGTTTTAGGATATCCTCCTTCCTGATTTTGATCTGATGGTAGCCTGACCGCAGATCCATCTTGGAGAACACAGTTGCACCCGCTAACTGATCGAAGAGATCATTCATTCGGGGGATAGGATATTTGTTTTGATGGTCACCGCATTCAGAGGGCGGTAATCAACAACCAGACGAGGAACATTGGTATCCCTCTTCTTGACAAAGATGACGGGGCAGCCCCAGGGGGAACTACTAGGCCGAATGAAGTCCTTCTCCAACAGTTCATCTAGTTGCTTTTTCAGTTCAGTCAACTCTTCTGTCGGCATTCGGTACGGCCTCTTGGAAATCGGGGCAGTCCCGGGAACCAATTCAATAACAAACTCAACAGTTCGATCTGGCGGCATGCCAGGCAATTCTTCAGGAAAGACGTCGGGAAAGTCACACACCACACCTATCTCATGCATTTCTGGCGGGTTGATGCCTTCCATAAAGTAAAGGCTGATCTCCGGAGAGAGAGGAGCGGTAGCGGTTGGAATTTTGGAATACGGGGACCGGTACGTCACTGGCCCGTCGGTTGGGTGGATCACGACGACAGTCTTGTCAGCGCAGTCCAAGTTAGCCTTATATTTGACCAACCAGTCCATACCCAGAATGACATCTATACCAACTGACTTCAGGGCTATCAACTGGAACGGGAAGGACCAGTAGCCTAAGCAAATTCGGACCTCCGGGGTAATCCAGTCAGTTAGCCAACTAGAGCCCGGTGTTTTAACCTTTAAAGGGGAGTTCATGTTCAAGAACTCTATTTGGTGGCTAACTGCGAAAGCTATGGATATAATGAATGCGATGCTACCAGAATCAAACAAGACCGTAGCTGGATATCCATTGATTCGGAGCTCACCCATAGAACACCGGGGTCCTCTTCAAGCGGCTTCAGCAGAGACGTGGTCAGACGACCACGGCTAACATTATCAGCCTTGGCAGCGGGTGTGGAAGGTGCTGGTGCAGGTGTAGATCCCTGGCCTTCTGAGGACACTCACTGGAGTAGTGACCTGGCTGACCACAGGCGAGCAAGTGAGCCTGGCGGTTCAGGCGGACAGGACGAAACCACTTCCAGCCGCACCCACAGTCGATGTAGCTGGGCGAGGCTGAGGTGGCTTGTGTCCTGTAGCTTGGGCCACGAAGGAGCACGGGGCACCGAGCTGAACGGCACGAATACCTGCGCTTCTTGGCTTCGGAGAATGAGGAGCCCTGGTTGTCCAATGGAGCTGACTTCCTGGAAGCTTTAGCTCCTTCCTGCCTTGCTCAGAGTTAGAGCCTGATTGTACAGCTCCTGAAAGGACGGGAACTTGAAAGGTAACAGCTCATAACGAAGCTGCGGATTCAGACCCTTGCGGAACAGATACTGTCGGTCCTCATCATTGGTCACGTCCCGAGGGGCGTAACGAGACAGTGATTGAACTCCCGCCCATAAGCTGGAGATCATCCGTCCCTGGTTCAGATTCAGGAACTCCCTTCTCTCAAGTCCATGACGGGCTTAGGGGATGTAGGCCGCACGGAATGCAGTGCGGAATTCCTCCAGGTGAACACATGACCAGCAGCAGCATTGCCACATGGCTTTCCCCCAAGAGCCAGCGGCTCCCATCAGAGGTAGGTTGCAAATTCACTTGCTCAGCAGCTGGAACATGCAGCGCGGCGAAACTTGCGCTCCAAGGGCACGCAGCCAATCATCAGCATCCAACGGCTCCTTAGCGAAAGCGAAGGTGGGAGGCTGGGACCTCAGGAAGTCAGTTGATATGGTTACATTCAGTATTTCGCCGAGCCCCTTGCTGCACTAACTGCGCGAGAAGATTCTCATTGCGCAGACGACCCTCTCGATGATCATCAGTACCTCCGCCATAGTGGGTGGCGGCGGTAGCTCAGGTTGCTTTGCTCACCACTTCGGGTAGGAGGCCATTCTGGAGATAATGACAAGGACACAGTTAGGATCCATCCCAGAATAAGCGACCACTGTGACAACAATTTAGCAGGAAGAGCAAGGAGGAACAGGTATCATCGCATCAACATGGCAGGAAAATAATTGAACTTAGCAGACATTAGCCAGTCGGGATAAAACCCATTAGGTGGTTCAACGGAAAAGATCTTGGGTTAAAGATCAGCTTCATGTACTGGGACTCACAAATAGCACGATGCTCACATGGGTGAAACCCTCATGAATCAATACACCAGAATTCCAGTACAATCCGGGACCTTCGGTTCAAGACCATGGGCCATAGCTCAAAGAGAGGAATACCCGATTAGGTGCGAAACGTTTAAAAGGCTTCGGATGTCTTGCACCTTCTTCTTCATTGGGTGAGAACGACGGAGTTACTTCGGTTTCTGGAAGCGGAAACAACCTAACCAGTAGACTAAAGGTAGGAACCAACCCCGTGAACCTAAACTTTGACCCAACTGCAAAAAATAGAGGTAAGGTGACTCAGAGTTAGAGCGAGTTGGGTAAGGAGTAAAAAGAATTCCTAAGGGTTTTCACAACTCATTTTCATAAATAATTTTACCAACTCTAGACTCAACTTCGACCAATAGAACGGGTTTCCTACAGGCAGTACTGCTCTGATACCAATTTGTAGCGCCCCGACCCCAGAATATACAGTGGAACGTTGTGTTGTAACCGGTCATGCTACACAATTGAGGGTTACTGGGTTTACCAATCCCAGGCCAATACTCCTTGGCAGGTGTGCTCGGAATGGATCATCGGCACACAACACCTCAATCATGCCATAAGCTCAGACATCGCTTCCATGTATAGTAAAGAGACCGAGACTTGTGGAACGAACTGGCACATCACAGACTCTACGACACAAAGATATCATAGTTCAACTCATATAATTGAGAAAGATAGCAAATGACACATCAGAGGTCACTGACCCATCATTACAACAAGCGGAAGCAAATTAAAGTGTCTAAACAAGATCCAAATTTGGCCTAAGAGGCCTACAGATAATTATCCCGTGCCAGCCTGTTCCATGATCCCAAGCTGCCACCTGGGAACCCCAGACTACTCGTCGAAGTCAAACGTAGAACCCACCTTCCAGTTCGGTGGCGTCCTCCTCTGAAACAAATAATAAGCAACAAAGCAAGGCTGAGTACGACGTACTCGCAGAATTAGTAGGGCGATATAGGCCCGATGCTGACGGAGGCTGCAAAGCTATATAAGTGGTTGTTTTGCATAAAGCTAGTTTTGTTTCCTTCCGAAGACTAGGACTCATGGCATTGTCTAATCAGAAGGTTTTCATAAGGGATAAGAGTAACACTTTCTCTTCGGTTCACGGGGAACCTACTGTCATCAGAATCACCACTTAACTCCACCAAGGCACTCCCTCGAATCACCCTCGAGGAAATGAACCTTCTAACACACGTTGATTATGCAACCTCTAGCTGCCATTTGATTAAGGTTCAGGTTATCTATGATCTTATCGTCATTCCAAGTTGTCCATAACCGTGGACACGGCTTTTCGAAAAGATTAAACCCTGCAGGGGTGTACTGTTTTTACCATTGGTACCGTCCGACCCCTTGCCTATGCAATTTAGCTCTCTTCCGGGGAGAGCCGGCAGGGCGGGCGCGGTTAAACCTTACAAAGCATGAGACTATCCAAGGGCCATAGTGACGACAGGACAAGTTCAGCGCCTATTTCAACAACACCTACCCCACCCCATCGCATCCTATCTCATCCATCATCATCCATCATCATCATCACCGGCCACACACTCGCAAATGGAAAGCGCAAACTAGAGGACCCTTGGATACGCCCACTAATTATTCGGTTAGGAGCCCATACTCCCACCTTTGGAAGCACGCTAGTCTTGGTTCAAGAGTAAGAACTCGCACCTAGGGGCCAGAACGAGACAAAAAACCATCCCTGATGGCAACTCATCCCAGCCTTTTCTAGCAATTAATTATCACACAAGTCTCCACCACTGTCCGAACATTCCATTCACTTCACAACTATGGAAATAATCAACGGGCAACTTAAGCATTCGACTAAGCATGGCTAAGCATATCTAAGCATACATACAACAGATATGATTTCTCCGGCCAACACTTCAACCTATGGTTCATAGGTGGGGAGCAGGTAATGGTTCAGGTTCAGGGAGCATGCAATGATAGGATATTATCTATACTGACCAAAACTTGTCACCAGAATCGAATGCAAAAATATGGGGATAAAATACTTGGGTAATATGAGATATGCCAAGAAGGTTAGGTTAGCTCTTGCCTTGCTGGTAGTACTGGTCGCGCTGGTTGTCAAGGTATTGTGGTGGAACCTCGACTCCAGAATCTACCGAAACACAAACAACACAAGAAAGGAAATAAATAACAAGAATACAAGGTGCAATGCACAATCATGATGATATGGTCATTATGCATTGGAAAGGTATTGGGCATCTCCCACAAGTTAAATGGAACCCCTAAAATAAATATTGCGATTAACGGGTCAAAACTCCATCTTTAACTTAGTGATTTAGGTAATTAACCAAAACATCCAGTACTGAAATATGAGGTATATATGCATGAAAATGACATTATTAGATAGGTATTAACCCACTGATCATTTTGGTATATCATTTGCAATTTTTAGCTAATATTGAACAAGTTATGGCATTTCTAATATTTGATTTAATTCTGCCATTTATTTATTTTTAAGGGGCAGCACCAAAATTAAATCTACAAGCCTCTCAATTGTCATATTATGGTAGCTTAAGGCTTGCTGAACATTTTGAGCTATTGTTCATAATTTTTGAGCAATTACAACTCAAGTTATGCATTTCTAAAAATAGAATTAAATCTGCCATTTTAGTAAATTTAATGAAACAGCAATTTAAATGTTCATCATTGCATGGAAAATGGAACTAGCATGTAGATGTTGTTTTCCTGAACATTTTGAGAGCTTAACCATAATTTTTGGACAATTATTCATAGAGTTATGGAATTTCCAAAATCAACCCTATTTCTGCCATTTTAGTATTCAGCAAATAAAGACAATTTTTTTGACAAATTAAATTAACCAAAGGTACTAACAGATAGACATTTTATTGCTGAGCATTTTGACATATTATTTGCAATTTTTGGACAAGTGGTTCAAAAGTTATGCAATTTCAAAGTTCAACATCATTTCTGTTATTTGAATTTAATTCCAGAATTTGGCCGAAACCGTTTTCACCCGGGTGGAGCTAGCCGCAGAGACAGACAAGCGGGGCCGGGCCACGTTGGCGTCCACGTCGGTGCGCAGGCCCAGTGGCAGGTTTGACCGGCGCCGGGCGGCCAGGACCGGCGCGAGCGCGCGGTCACCGACGGCGATGTCGTGGACGGATCCGTCGAACGCGTGCACGAGGGGTCCCGGGAGGAGGCGCGTTGCACTCAGCACGGCGAGGGGAAACGGGGGGCGGCGCTAGGGACCATACGGTCGCCGGAAAACTCATCGGCGACGAGCTACGGCGGACGCGGCAATTCGGCCTAACGGGCTATGGCGATGCAGAGAGGAAGAGGGAGGAAGAAGAGGTCCAGGAGGACCGTGAGCTCACCCTGAGCACGTAGGGATGCTCGTCGGTGGCGGAGGAGGGCTGACGTCGCCGGAATCGTGCTCGGACGGCGGCGGGTGGCGGCGGCGGAGACGGTTTAATCCGCGCGAACGGCGGCGTCCTAGCTCGCAGGGCTCGGGGAGGATGTAGAGGAGAGCACGGCGGAGACGATGGCGCGGCCCGATCTGCTCCTAGCGGCCTGAGTCGACGGCGATGTGCGGCGGCGCTCGGCTCAGTCCACGGTCATGGCGCCGTCGCTTCTAGGGTTTGCTGCAGGGGAAAAAGGAGGGGGAGGCGAGGCAGGTGGTCGAGGGGGTGCATCTTAACCTCCACGGGGGCCAGGGGAGCGAGGGAGCCGCGACAGTGGCGACGAGGTCCGTCGGCAACGGCGACTGTCGAGGAGGCGGTCGCTACAGCGTGAGGACGACGGCAACTTTGCAGAAACCCCCCTGCCTGCCTTTTCCCCTTTTTTTGTTTTATTTCCTTTAAAAGAACAGCAGCCTTTCTATTTAATTGAGGCACCAAAAAGTTTTAAAAATTCTGCAAAAATTCATAGAGCCCACATATATTATTTAGAACCTGTGGTAAAAGTTTCAGCCCATTTGGAAAATATTTCATGTGGTAACATTTCAAGAATTGCCCTCTCATTTTAGGGTTTTATTTAAATATTTGCAATTGCCATTGCATTAAATTTGGCAACAATTATATTGTTGTTGTAAGAACTTCCTGGACAAATATGAGAATTTGATTTGAGGTTTTTCACCATTCCCATTATCATATTGGTTTCTCATTGTTGCTCCTATTATTACTTATTATTTCATGTGAAGCAAATTGAATAGGATGCCATGATGCAAATGAGATGCAAAAAGTGAAAATTTTACTCATATTTTCTGGGTCCAAAAGTGGGGCTGTTACAACTCTATCCCCCTTACAGGAATCTCGTCCCGAGATTCTAGGCTGGAGTGAAGAAGGCGGGGTATTCCTGACGAAGACTAGTTTCACGTTCCCAGGTTGCTTCGTCTTCAGAATGGTTAGACCACTGGATTTTGAGGAACTTGATGGATTTTATTGCGAGTCTTCCTTTCCGATTCATCCAAGATGGGCGGACAGGTGCTCGCGGTAGTCAGATCCTCCTGGATATCCAACTCTTCATGATTGACCCCACGAATAGGATCCTTGAAGCAACGACGGAGTTGAGAGACGTGGAACACATCATGCACATCCGGGAAATTCTCTGGGAGCTCGAGTTGATAGGAGAGATCACCTCGCTTACCCAGACAGTGAAAGGACCAACAAAACGAGGTGCCAATTTTCCCTTGATTCCGAAACGACGAACGCCTCGGAGGGGAGAGACTCGAAGATAGGCTTTGTCACCAATTTCATAGTGAACCTCCTGATGATGCTTATCATAGTAGCTCTTCTGCCTGGACTGGGCAATCTTGAGATTTGCTCGAATGACGGACCTTTTCTTCTGCCTCATTGATCACATCAGGACCGAAGAGTGACCTCTCTCCGGTTTCAGACCAATTGAGAGGGTTCGGCATTTTCTCCCATAGAGACCTCAAAGGGAGCCATTTGCAAACTGGCTTGGTAGCTATTGTTGTAGGAGAACTCGGCGAGGGAAGGTATTTTTCCCAACCCTTGCCGAAGGATAACACAAGCCCGAAGCATATCCTCAGAACTTGGTTCACCCTTTCAGTTTGGCCATCGGTTTGAGGGTGATAGCGGTGCTGAAGTTGAGGCGGGTTCCCATAGCATTGGAAGCTCTGCCAGAATTGGATACGAACAGGCTCCACGGTCTGAGATATCCTCAGGAACCCCATGCAGGAACAATGCGGGCCATATACTCGCCAAGTTGCCGTTGTATCCTCGCGGACGGGAGGAAATGGCGACCTTGGATAGACGGTCATGATGACCCAGATGCATATTTCCCTTTGAGACTTGGGAATCCGGTAATGAAGTCCATACCAACTTCATCCCATTTCCACTCTGGGATGGCTATGGGGGAAGGGTACCCTGGCCTTTGATGTTCAGCTTTACCGGCGACAGACGTCGCATTCTGCAACATACTCGGCGATCTCGCGCTTCATGCAAGACCACCAGAATTGAGGGCGAAGATCTTGGTACATTTGGTGCTACCCGGATGAATAGAGATGGGTGACTCGTGAGCTTCGGAGAGGATCAACTCTTTTGTGTTCCCACTCTTGGGCACCACCAGACGGTTACCGAAGTAGACGACACCATTGTCATCAACCGAGAAACATTTGGCTTTTCCATTGGCTATCTTCTCCTTGATCTCGAGGATTTCAGCATCATTTTGCTGGGCGGACTTGATATCATCCTCGAGGGTGGATTTGATTTCTAAGTTGGCCAAATATCCGGAGGGAACAATCTCCAGATTCATACGTGCGAACTCTTCATGGAGAGCGGGCTGAGCTCGCTCAATCATCAGTGTATTGCAATAAGACTTGCGGCTCAGGGCATCGGCCACGACATTGGCCTTGCCAGGCTGATAGTTGAGGGTCACATCGTAGTCCTTGATTAACTCCAACCATCTTCTCTGTCGGAGGTTCAGATCCGGTTGAGTGAAAAGGTACTTTAGACTTTGATGGTCAGAGAAGATCTCGCAACGGTTACCCAACAGGTAGGGCCTCCATTGCTTTAGAGCATGAACCACAGCAGCAAGCTCTAAATCATGAGTTGGGTAGTTTTGCTCATGTGGTTTGAGTTGACGGGAAGCATAGGCGACAACATGCCCTTCTTGCATCAATACACAGCCCAAACCTTGGAGGGATGCATCACAATAGACAACGAAGTCCTTGTCGGTGTCTGGAAGGACAAGTACAGGAGTGGTCGTGAGTTTGACTTTTAGGGTTTGGAAGCTTTCTTCGGCCTTGTCAGTCCAGATGAATTTCTTATCTTTCTTGAGAAGGTCGGTCAAGGCTTTGGCTATCTTGGAGAAACCTTCGATGAATCGGCGGTAGTAGCCCGCTAACCCAAGGAAGCTGCGGATGTCTTTGACAGACTTTGGGGTAGGCCAATCCAGTATCGACTGAATCTTGTCAGGTATAACGGACACTCCGTAAGCTGACACCACATGGCCTAGGAAGACGAGTTCCTTTAGCCAGAACTCACACTTTGAGAACTTAGCATAGAGGCGATGTTCGCGGAGCTTGGTCAGAACTAGGCGAAGATGTTCATCATGCTCTTCATCGGTTTTGGAATAGATGAGGATATCATCAATATAGATGATGACGAACTTGTCAAGGTACTCGTGAAGATCGAGTTCATTAGCCTCATGAAGGTAGCTGGAGCATTAGTGAGACCAAATGACATGACGGTATACTCATACAGCCCATAACGGGTAGTGAATGCCGTTTTAGGGATATCCTCCTTCCTGATTTTGATCTGATGGTAGCCTGACCGCAGATCCATCTTGGAGAACACAGTTGCACCCGCTAACTGATCGAAGAGATCATTCATTCGGGGGATAGGATATTTGTTTTTAATGGTCACCGCATTCAGAGGGCGGTAATCAACAACCAGACGAGGAACATTGGTATCCCTCTTCTTGACAAAGATGACGGGGCAGCCCCAGGGGGAACTACTAGGCCGAATGAAGTCCTTCTCCAACAGTTCATCTAGTTGCTTTTTCAGTTCAGTCAACTCTTCTGTCGGCATTCGGTACGGCCTCTTGGAAATCGGGGCAGTCCCGGGAACCAATTCAATAACAAACTCAACAGTTCGATCTGGCGGCATGCCAGGCAATTCTTCAGGAAAGACGTCGGGAAAGTCACACACCACACCTATCTCATGCATTTCTGGCGGGTTGATGCCTTCCATAAAGTAAAGGCTGATCTCCGGAGAGAGAGGAGCGGTAGCGGTTGGAATTTTGGAATACGGGGACCGGTACGTCACTGGCCCGTCGGTTGGGTGGATCACGACGACAGTCTTGTCAGCGCAGTCCAAGTTAGCCTTATATTTGACCAGCCAGTCCATACCCAGAATGACATCTATACCAACTGACTTCAGGGCTATCAACTGGAACGGGAAGGACCAGTAGCCTAAGCAAATTCGGACCTCCGGGGTAATCCAGTCAGTTAGCCAACTAGAGCCCGGTGTTTTAACCTTTAAAGGGGAGTTCATGTTCAAGAACTCTATTTGGTGGCTAACTGCGAAAGCTATGGATATGAATGAATGCGATGCTCCAGAATCAAACAAGACGGTAGCTGGATATCCATTGAGGTAGAGCTCACCCATGAGAACACCGGGGTCCTCTTCAGCGGCTTCAGCAGAGACGTGGTTCAGACGGCCACGGCTAACAGTCATAGCCTTGGCAGCGGGTGTGGAAGGTGCTGGTGCAGGTGTAGAGCCCCTGGCCTTCTGAGGACACTCACTGGAGTAGTGACCTGGCTGACCACAGGCGTAGCAAGTGAGCCCTGGCGGTGCAGGCGGACGAGGACGGAACCCACTTCCAGCCGCACCCACAGTCGATGTAGCTGGGCGAGGCGGAGGTGGCTTGTGTCCTGTAGGCTTGGGCACGAAAGGAGCACGGGGCACCGAGCTGAACGGCACGAATACCCTGCGCTTCTTGGCTTCGGAGGATGAGGAGCCTTGGTTGTCCACTGGAGCTGACTTCCTGGAAGCTTCTAGCTCCTTCCTGCCTTGCTCCAGGGTTAGAGCCTGATTGTACAGCTCCTGAAAGGACGGGAACTTGAAAGGTAACAGCTCATAACGAAGCTGCGGATTCAGACCCTTGCGGAACAGATACTGTCGGTCCTCATCATTGGTCACGTCCCGAGGGGCGTAACGAGACAGGTGATTGAACTCCCGCCCGTAAGCTTGGAGATCCATCCGACCCTGGTTCAGATTCAGGAACTCCCTTCTCTTCAAGTCCATGACGGGCTTAGGGATGTAAGCCGCACGGAATGCAGTGCGGAATTCCTCCCAGGTGAACACATGACCAGCGGCAGACATTGCCACATGGCTTTCCCACCAAGAGCCAGCGGCTCCCATCAGAAGGTAGGTTGCAAAGTTCACTTGCTCAGCAGCTGGAACATGCAGCGCGGCGAACTTGCGCTCTAGGGCACGCAGCCAATCATCAGCATCCAACGGCTCCTTAGCGAAAGCGAAGGTGGGAGGCTGGGACCGCAGAAAGTCATTGAGGTTGTTACATTCAGTATTTCTCCGAGCCCCTTGCTGCACTAACTGCGCGAGAAGATTCTCATTGCGCAGACGACCCTCTTCGATGATCATCAGTACCTCCGCCATAGAGGGTGGCGGCGGTAGCTCAGTGTTGCTTTGCTCACCACGGCGGGTAGGAGCCATTCTGGAGATATGAACAAGGACACAGTTAGGATCCATCCCAGAATAAGCGACCACTGTGACAACAATTTAGCAGGAAGAGCAAGGAGGAACAGGTATCATCGCATCAACATGGCAGGAAAATAATTGAACTTAGCAGACATTAGCCAGTCGGGATAAAACCCATTAGGTGGTTCAACGGAAAAGATCTTGGGTTAAAGATCAGCTTCATGTACTGGGACTCACAAATAGCACGATGCTCACATGGGTGAAAACCCTCATGAATCGATACACCAGAATTCCAGTACAATCCGGGACCTTTGGTTCAAGACCATGGGCCATAACTCAAAGAGAGGAATACCCGATTAGGTGCGAAACGTTTAAAAGGCTTCGGATGTCTTGCACCTTCTTCTTCATTGGGTGAGAACGACGGAGTTACTTCGGTTTCTGGAAGCGGAAACAACCTAACCAGTAGACTAAAGGTAGGAACCAACCCCGTGAACCTAAACTTTGACCCAACTGCAAATTAAATAGAGGTAAGGTGACTCAGAGTTAGAGCGAGTTGGGTAAGGAGTAAAAAGAATCCTAAGAGGGTTTTCACAACTCATTTTCAGTTCATAAATAATTTTTACTACACTAGACTCAACTTCGACCAATAGAACGGGTTTCCTACAGGCAGTACTGCTCTGATACCAATTTGTAGCGCCCCGACCCCAGAACTATACAGTGGAACGTTGTGTAACCGGTCATGCTACACAATTGAGGGTTACTGGGTTTACCAATCCCAGGCCAATACTCCTTGGCAGGTGTGCTCGGAATGGATCATCGGCACACAACACCTCAATCATGCCATAAGCTCAGACATCGCTTCCATGTATAGTAAAGAGACCGAGACTTGTGGAACGAACTGGCACATCACAGACTCTACGACACAAAGATATCATAGTTCAACTCATATAATTGAGAAAGATAGCAAATGACACATCAGAGGTCACTGACCCATCATTACAACAAGCGGAAGCAAATTAAAGTTGTCTAAACAACAAGATCCAAATTTATGGCCTAAGAGGCCTACAGATAATTATCCCGTGCCAGCCTGTTCCATGACGTCCCAAGCTGCCACCTGGGAACCCCAGACTACTCGTCGAAGTCAACGTAGAACCCACCTTCCAGTTCGGTGGCGTCCTCCTCTGAAACAAAATAATAAGCAACAAAGCAAGGCTGAGTACGACGTACTCGCAAGAATTAGTAGGGCGATATAGGCCCGATGCTGACGGAGGCTGCAAAGCTATATAAGTGGTTGTTTTGCATAAAGCTAGTTTTGTTTCCTTCCGAAGACTAGGACTCATGGCATCGTCTAATCAGAAGGTTTTCATAAGGGGATAAGAAGTAACACTTTTCTCTTCGGTTCACGGGGAACCTACTGTCATCAGAATCACCACTTAACTCCACCAAGGCACTCCCTCGAATCACCCTCGAGGAAATGAACCTTTTAACACACGTTGATTATGCAACCTCTAGCTGCCATTTGATTAAAGGTTCAGGTTATCTATGATCTTATCGTCTATTCCCAAGTTGTCCATAACCGTGGACACGGCTTTTCGAAAAGATTAAACCCTGCAGGGGTGTACTGTTTTTACCATTGGTACCGTCCGACCCCTTGCCTATGCAATTTAGCTCTCTTCCGGGGAGAGCCGGCAGGGCGGGCGCGGTTAAACCTTTACAAAGCATGAGACTATCCAAGGGCCATCGTGACGACAGGACAAGTTCAGCGCCTATTTCAACACCCTGCCCCATCGCCACTCCTATCACATCCATCATCATCACCATCATCATCATCACCGGCCACACACTCGCAAATGGAAAGCGCAAACTAGAGGACCCTTGGATACGCCCGCACTAATTATTCGGTTAGTAAGGAGCCCATACTCCCACCTTTGGAAGCACGCTAGTCTTGGTTCAAGAGGTAAAGAACTCGCACCTAGGGGCCAGAACGAGACAAAACACCATCCCTGATGGCAACTCATCCCAGCCTTCTTAGCAATTAATTATCAACACAAGTCTCCACCACTGTCCGAACATTCCATTCACTTCACAACTATGGAAATAATCAACGGACAACTTAAGCATTCGACTAAGCATGGCTAAGCATATCTAAGCATAACATACAACAGATATGATTGATCTCCGGCCAACACTTCAACCTATGGTTCATAGGTGGGGAACAGGTAATGGTTCAGGGAGCATGCAAGTGATAGGATATTATCTATACTGACCAAAACTTGTCACCAGAATCGAATGCAATAATATGGTGGATAAAATACTTGGGTAATATAAGATATGCCAAGAAGGTTAGGTTAGCTCTTGCCTTGCTGGTAGTACTGGTCGCGCTGGTTGTCAAGGTATTGTGGTGGAACCTCGACTCCAGAATCTACCAAAACACAAACAACACAAGAAAGGAAATAAATAACAAGAATACAAGGTGCAATGCACAATCATGATGATATGGTCATATTATGCATTGGAAAGGTATTGGGCATCTCCCACAAGTTAAATGGAACCCCTAAAATAAATATTGCGATTAACGGGTCAAAACTCCATCTTTAACTTAGTGATTTAGGTAATTAACCAAAACATCCAGTACTGAAATATGAGGTATATATGCATGAAAATGACATTATTAGATAGGTATTAACCCACTGATCATTTTGGTATATCATTTGCAATTTTTGAGCTAATATTGAACAAGTTATGGCATTTCTAATATTTGATTTAATTCTGCCATTTATTTATTTTTAAGGGGCAACACCAAAATTAAATCTACAAGCCTCTCAATTGTCATATTATGGTAGCTTAAGGCTTGCTGAACATTTTGAGCTATTGTTCATAATTTTTGAGCAAATACAACTCAAGTTATGCATTTTCTAAAAATAGAATTAAATCTGCCATTTTAGTAAATTTAATGAAACAGCAATTTAAATGTTCATCATTGCATGGAAAATGGAACTAGCATGTAGATGTTGTTTTCCTGAACATTTTGAGAGCTTAACCATAATTTTTGGACAATTATTCATAGAGTTATGGAATTTCCAAAATCAACCTTATTTCTGCCATTTTAGTATTCAGCAAATAAAGACAATTTATTTTGACAAATTAAATTAACCAAAGGTACTAACAGATAGACATTTTGTTGCTGAGCATTTTGACATATTATTTGCAATTTTTGGACAAGTGGTTCAAAAGATATGCCAATTCAAAGTTCAACATCATTTTCTGTTATTTGAATTTAATTCCAGAATTTGGCCGAAACCGTTTTGCACCCGGGTGGAGCTAGCCGCAGAGACAGACAAGCGGGGCCGGGCCACGTTGGCGTCCACGTCGGTGCGCAGGCCCAGTGGCAGGTTTGACCGGCGCCGGGCGGCCAGGACCGGCGCGAGCGCGCGGTCACCGACGGCGATGTCGTGGACGGATCCGTCGAACGCGTGCACGAGGGGTCCCGGGAGGAGGCGCGTTGCACTCAGCACGGCGAGGGGAAACGGGTGGCGGCGCTAGGGACCATACGGTCGCCGGAAAACTCATCGGCGACGAGCTACGGCGGACGCGGCAATTCGGCCTAACGGGCTACGGCGATGCAGAGAGGAAGAGGGAGGAAGAAGAGGTCCAGGAGGACCGTGAGCTCACCCTGAGCACGTAGGGATGCTCGTCGGTGGCGGAGGAGGGCTGACGTCGCCGGAATCGTGCTCGGACGGCGGCGGGTGGCGGCGGCGGAGACGGTTTAATCCGCGCGAACGGCGGCGTCCTAGCTCGCAGGGCTCGGGGAGGATGTAGAGGAGAGCACGGCGGAGACGATGGCGCGGCCCGATCTGCTCCTAGCGGCCTGAGTCGACGGCGATGTGCGGCGGCGCTCGGCTCAGTCCACGGTCATGGCGCCGTCGCTTCTAGGGTTTGCTGCAGGGGAAAAAGGAGGGGGGAGGCGAGGCAGGTGGTCGAGGGGGTGCATCTTAACCTCCATGGGGGCCAGGGGAGCGAGGGAGCCACGACAGTGGCGACGAGGTCCGTCGGCAACGGCGACTATCGAGGAGGCGGTCGCTACAGCGTGAGGACGACGGCAACTTTGCAGAAACCCCCCTGCCTGCCTATTCCCCCTTTTTTTTGTTTTAATTCCTTTAAAAGAACAGCAGCCTTTTCTATTTAATTGAGGCACCAAAACAGTTTTAAAAATTCTGCAAAAAATTCACAGAGCCCACATATATTATTTAGAACCTGTGGTAAAAGTTTCAGCCCATTTGGAAAATATTTCATGTGGTAACATTTCAAGAATTGCCCTCATCCATTTTAGGGTTTTATTTAAATATTTGCAATTGCCATTGCATTAAAGTTGGCAACAATTATATTTGTTGTTGTAAGAACTTCCTGGACAAATATGAGAATTTGATTCGAGGTTTTATTCACCATTCCCATTATCATAATTGGTTTCTCAGTTGTTGCTCCTTATTATTTTATGTTCTTATTATTTCATGTGAAGCAAAAATAGGAATGAGGATGCCATGATGCAAATGAGATGCAAAAAGTGAAAATTTTACTCATATTTTCTGGGTCCAAAAGTGGGGCTGTTACAGGCTGGCCCAAGTGGCCAGCTGCACCCCTTTGGTCCATGTGGGCCACATACAATATGTGGGTCCCACTTCTAGACCCCTCTAGAACATTCTAGAACCTTCCGGCACCCTATACAAATTTCCCGGAACCTTTCCGATACCTCCGGAAACACTTTCCTTATATGAATCTTATCCTCCGGACTCGTCCGGAACTCCTCGTGACGTCCGGGATCCCATCCGAGACTCCGAATCACCATTCGTTCGTTTCATCATTTAATTCATCGCAAAACCTAATTTCATCGGAGCGTTAAGTGTGTGACCCTACGGGTTCGGGAATGCATAGACATGATCATATCAATAATTAATAGCGGGACCGGGATGCCCATATTAATTCCTATACACTCAACGAAACTCTTTCTCGATTGAACCACGATGCCGGAGATTCAATCAATCTCATATACGATTCCCTTTGTCTCACGATATTTTACTTGCCCGAGATTTAATCGCCGACATCCCCATGTCTAGTCTAATCTCGTTACCGGCAAGTTCTCTTTACTCGTCCATAATATAGGATCTCTGTGATTACATCTGTCGTGGGGTTGTCACGGCAAGTTCTTCCTCAGGGAATTTGAGTTCCGGGGCCATTGACGATCGAAGTACGTAGGAGTTGTTAATCTCGCCAAGGGACAAGGATTTACCCAGGTTCGGCCCCTCTGATTAGAGGTAAAGACCTACTTCCTGCTTGTTCTTTATTGCTGTTGATCTGATTTCGATTACAAGGTTCCGGCTCCTCTCTGGGGAGTCGGTGACTACGGGTTTGGTGTTTCTTGATTGCTTATCGATCTAAGGTCCAGGACCCCGCTTATAAAGGTGGCCGGGTGAAAGTGCATGGTTGATCCCGTGCATGGTTTTGGTTATTAATGACAATCTCTATGGACTAATATTTGCATTGAGCTATATTTGTAGGTGTCCATTTGCTTGCTTGTCTCCATTTGTTGGAGTCAAGGTCTTGCTTGTTCTCCATGTGTTGGAGTCAAGGTTAAGGGAAGAAGATCTTTGTTGATCAAGGCCAAGGTGTTCGTCATCAAGTTAAAGGCCAAGTGAAGATATGCCGAAGAGGTGCTTCTCCCGTCTTGGTGTATGGGGGAGCCACATGTGAATCTTCACCAAGCAAAGCGCAATCAAGAAGATGGTTCGCCTTGAGGAGATGAAGATCATCTCCATCGACCTCAAGAGGATTAATGCGCAAGGCAAAGGTATGATCTTGATAGGGTTTCTATTTTACCGGTCTCATGATGTTTAGTGAGAGACCGGGTTATAGGATAGATAGCCGTACTATCAAGAGGGGCTCTCGACCGAATATCTTGATCGTATCGTAGTAGAGAGCACAAACCTTTGCATCTTTGCAATCATCTTTCTTGGTTGTTATTTGGCTTTTATCCATGTGAGAATTTAGAGCTTGTGTTCATCTCCATACCAAGCTCTAGTTCATCAAAAACGGATTTCATGAATATCTTCTTGCGTTTTTTATATTGGAGGTTTTTCCAGTTTGTCTCTTCTAAGAGAGGTCAAACTCTCTCCTTATGATTTCCTCCTAACATGATGGACTATTATTTGTATATTCATGATCTTGTAGGGCTTGTGATTATCTTTGAAACAAGCCCAATATCATAGAAAACGGAGTCTTGATAAAAAACTTGTTGGTTTTTGATATTGGAGAATTTACCGGTTATTCCTTTTTAGAGAAGGTTTACCTTTTTACATTTTGTTTTATTATCCTTTGTAGGACTATGATGTTTCTCTGCATGATCTTGTATATCTCTTCGTTGCGGTTCCAACGAGCCCAAGATCATCGAAATCGGAGTCCGGGTGAAAAAGTTATTGCAGTTTTCGTTTTGCTGTTTTTGCAGGTTTTCTGTAGGCCGGAGTCTCTGGTCCTAGACCGGAGTCTCCGGTCTGAAACTTTGGATTTTCGTCGAATGGGTGGCGCGGCTCTGTTGCCCTGCCGGAGACACCCTGGAATGACCCCGGAGTCTCCGGTTTGGGCCGGAGTCTCCGGCCTGGACAGACCGGAGTCTCCGGGGTAAGTTTTCCTGCAACGGCTCTTTCTCTTGGGGACCTATATAAGGCCCCCTTCTTCCCCAAAGAGCCAAGCATGTTTTCCCCTCTCTCTCCCACCATTGTTGACCTTGAAAAGCTTGCCCCTCTCCCAATTCCTCCCATGATTCTTGCATATCTTTGAGGGAAAAGAGAGAGGAGATCTAGATCTACATTTCCACCAAACAAAATCTCCTCTAAGTGGGGGGAACTCGTGGGATCTAGATTTTGGAGTTCTTGGTGTTCCTCCTTTGTTCTTCCTCCTAAATCCCTCCATAGCATTAGTTGCTTTGGTTGGATTTTAGAGAGAAGGATTTGACCACTTGGTGTGTTCTTGCCTTTTGCATTAGTTGCATCGGGTTGCTCTCCCCACGGTGATACGTGAAGTTGAAGGTTGAGAAGCTTGTTACTCTTGGGTGCATTGTGTTCCCAAGAGCTTGTGCCTCTTGGGTTCATTGTGTACCCTAGACGGTTGGAGGTGCCGTGAAGACTTTGAGTTGTGAAGCTTCGGCACGAATTCGGGAGCCCCCAATTGAGTTGTGGGTGTGTGCCCCAAGAAGAGTTGTAAAGGGCTCCGGAATCCGCCTTGAAGGATTCCGATAGTGGAAGGTGAACCAATCCCTTGGGTGAGGTTCATCGGAGAATAGGGTGAGGCCTTTGTGGCATCTTGAGTAGGCCTCTTGTGGCGAGCTCACACCCCTCCAACGAGACGTACTCCCTTAACAAGGAGGAACTCGGGAATACATCCTCGTCTCCGCGTGCCTCGATTATTTCTATACCCGAGATTCTACTTATGCAATTTACATTGTGATAGACTTCGTGCTTGAAGTTCTTATCTTGCTATCACCTTGTTGCTTAAATTGCTTAGCATAAGTTGTTGGTGCACATAGGTGAGCCTAGTAATTAGGTTGTTGGCTTGTTATTTTAAACACATAGTTTTTATTCCGCATTTATCAAGCCCCTAATTAGAAAAAGTGTTAATCGCCTATTCACCCCCCCTCTAGGCGACATCTCGGGCATCGTCTGTTCTTTCACCGGGTCCCTTGATTTACAACTTACACCGAGTCATAGTTAGACACGGAGTCCTACTCTAGGTCTTGGCCTTCCAAGTTAGAACTCCGGGTTGTACTTGGACTCCTTCCTGATGAGTCCTTTCTTCGTCATGGGCTTAGGTCGGCTTGTCTCCAGCCCGGCCCATGTGACTTGATGCGTGACTCGGCTTTGGCCTTCTCGGTCTTGGCGGGTCTACTTTCCGGGTCCATGGGCCTACCTATAAAGTATCCCCCCATCAGTAGCCCCCGAATTTATCTTGGGTGCAGCTTTGCGGCTTCCTCTGACACCTTGAGTCAACTCCTTGGTTCAACTTCTTCAATCTGAGTCACCAGCTCAGAAGTCGCCTACTGCTAGCTCCAAGATGAATTCCTGCATAAAAACATAACACACATATAAAATGAGTTTATCCTCACCCCTTGTTCGAGTCCACCACTCTTGCCTTTGCATTAGCTGGCCGAGTTTGTTATGGCTCTTGTGAACAAGTTCTGAGGAACTTAACTCCTTTCAATTCTCACTGTCACAGGACTCGCCTTTCTGAGACAAGCCGGCTCCTTCCACTTCTGTGACTCGTCTTTCTCTTATCATTTCCTGTATGACTCTTAATCACTGAACCGTTATCCACAGTTTAACTGTGGACCGTTACTGTAACTTTCTAGGGTTTTCCCCTCTTATAAATCGCGAAGGGTAGGGTCCAGAGCCCTCACTTGTCCCTTTCGCCTCCAAATTTATCTTTCTCCTTTGCTCCTTTCTTCCCGCGTGCAGCACACCCCGTGCTCGCCATGGCTCCCAAGCGCGCCAAGACAGCTTCCAAGGGCAAGGCCTCCACATCCAGCAGGACGATCGACGTCGCCGCCGCGGCCGCCGCCGTCGCTAGAGCTCCATCATCGAAGCGCTCGATCGCCGCCGATTGGGGCGGATCTACTGTCACTGCCGAGCAACTTAAGGGGCATCGACTTGCTGGCCTTCTTCCTTCCAATGCCAAGGCACGAGCTCCTGGGAACGAGGTGGTGCCCTCTCCTGCGAAGGATGAAGTTGTGATTTTCTCAGAACACCTGTTCCGCGGATTCACGCCCCCTGGTAACCTATTCTTCCGCCAGCTCCTTGATTTTTACAAGTTGCGCATCCACGATTTGGCACCCAATTCGGTCCTCACTCTATCCAATTTCGTGACTCTTTGTGAGGATTACCTCCAAATCAAGCCAGACCTTGACCTCTGGCTTGAACTTTTCTACTGCAACCCCCAGCCTGAGACCTCTAGGGGCCCTGTCCTTCAATGCGGCGTTGTTGCTCTTCAGCGTCGCCTCCACTCTGTCTTCCCAAAGCCAGTTTTCCCTAACCGTGTCAAGGACTGGCACAAGACTTTCTTCTACTGCAAGGACACCTCTCCTGCAGACGAACCTCGACTCCCTATGTTCTCTGAGGACCGCTTAGAGGCGACTCCTCTTATGAAGGCTAGGTGCTCAGAGGCAGCCTGACCAAAGGTTGAGTCTTTGATCCTCCGAGTTCGGGCTCTTCTGTCCCATAACTTGGAAAGCATGGACCTCGTACGCTGCTGGAAGACCTGGAGAATTCAGCCGCTGAGTCCTAGGACTCGGCTTATATATCTGCCAGTACACCCGCTGCGTGACCGATGACCTCCGGACAACAGATAAATTATCAGACGGTCCTAAACTTGGTCGGCTAATCAAAAAGCTGACTGGGAAGCCAGTGAAGGACCAAGCACACTTTGGTCTCCAGCCCTTCTGCTCCACCAATCCAGCTCCTGACGTAAGCTTTTTACCTTGTTGCACTTTTAACTTGCTTCTCTCTGTCTCGTTTGCTAACTCAATCTCTCTGACTCTTTTGCAGCTAACCGACTCCTTCTGGAAGCCAGCCTCTGAAGCTGGAACTAGAGCTGAAACTGAAGCTGAGGCTGAGGTTGAAGAGGAGACCCCTGTCACAGAGCCAAATACTGTGGCAGAGGATACTGATGATGATGATGACGAGGAGTCCTCTCAAGAGGCTCCCGTTGAAGATGATGATGGTGATGAGGAGTCCTCTCTAGAGGCTCCTACCGAAAATGTTGTTGAAGAGGAGTCCTCTCAAGAGACTCCAATTGAAAATGTTGTTGAAGAGGAGTCCTCTCAAGAGGCTCCTGTCTCCGAGCAGGAACACGTGGCATCGAGTCCTGCAACTGTCCAGCCGGCTTCGTCTGAAGAATCCTCAGGCGCGAAGAGTCGTTCCTCCTCTCCCCCGGCTCCTGCTAAGAATGAATCCCGGGCGGCCGTCCCCAAGGTACCCCACTCTCGAGTCTTTGGGTCAAGCGGCTCCATTTTTAAACTCTAGGAATCTACGCAGAGCGTCATTGCTGCTAGGAAGAGGAAGCTACGCTCTGATGGACCTGCAGATAAACCAGATCCATTGCCAACTTCCCACCAAAGAAAGTCGGCCTCCCCTCTTGAGAAGGCTGACTCCTATCACTCTGGCATGTCCATGCCATCTTCTGACTCTCACCTCCTTGGACCTTGAGACCAACGTTGGGTATGACTTTTCTGCTTACTTGTACTCATATGACTTCTGAATTTCCCTTTACTGAAATTTCTACTGACTCCTGACTTTGTCTATTTCAGGGCTCGGCCTTGTCTGAAGGTCAACAAGCTCCAACATATGACTGATGTCACCTCATCGCGTGAAACTTTCCCTCCGTCGACTTCCCAGACGACGAGCACAAAGACTGCTTCTTCAACACCTGCCTCCACAGGCATCGCAGTTACCACTACAACTCCCACTATTCCCGAGTCCCCTTCAAGGACTCGGGAGGCGACTCCAATGGTGGTCCAACCCTCCTCTGGGACTAGGATTCATGTCGCTGTGCCTCAAGCTGCTCCGGCTCCTCCGAAGGCGGCTCCTGTAGCTCAACAGAACGACAAGCCGGCCAAGTCCTCCATTGACTACAGTCGACTTCGAGTGGGTGATAACATGTCTTTCTCTGAAGCTTGGGCTGAGGTTGTCGACTTAAATGATCAATCAGCCAGGCTAAAGGATGACGAACAAGCGGCCCTTAGGTCTCTTCATATGATCCATAATGTAAGCTCTATGATTTCTACCTTTATGCTTTCTGGTAGCCTCCTACTGCAGTAGCCCCCAAGCACCTGTCTGCGGTGACTTGTGACTAAGATAGGTGCTTTGCTCTGAACTTGAACTAAATTGCTCTGTAGAAAAAAACTTGCACACTGTAGCCCCCAAGCACTGAGTCGTTAGCTCTACTAGGACTCGGGGCTGTTGATTTACTGACTGTTGGGTTGTTGGACCAAAAAACTTTTCCACGAGTAGCCCCCAAGCACCGAGTTGTCAGCCTGCGACGACTTGGAGCTACAAATCAATGTAATTAACTAGTACTTAGCTTGTAGAAAAAAATTCTGCTCTGCGAGTAGCCCCCAAGCGCCAAGTTGTTAACTTGTGATGACTTGGAGCTGCTAACTTTCTGACTAGGACTCATGCCCTCTGATGATTAAGAAAAAACTGACTCCTGAGTAGCCCCCAAGCGCCAATTTGTTAACTTGTGACGACTTGGAGCTCGTGAGTTCTCTATTTGACTTGTAAATCCTAACTTGTAAAATCTGACTTGTGAATCCTGACTTGTAGTATCTGACTTGTCAATTCTGACTTGTGCATGCAGAACCTTATTGCCAAGATGAAGAGGGATATGAAGGAGCTGGAGGACCAGGCAGCTGCTAGTGCCAGGTCTGCTCAAGCTGAAAAGGAGCACTCCCTTCAACTTGAAAAGGATATGAAGATTCTATCTGCTGAACTGGAGCAGGTGAAAAAACAATCTGCAGATGCCAAGAGAGTCGCCCAGAAAGCACGCAATGATCTGAAAGCGGTCTTTGAGACCTGCCGCAAAGGCATTGGAGCAATGTGCCAACATATATTTGGTAAGTTTGTGCCTTTGCTTACTCCTTCTTTGCAATTTTTTGAAGTACTTCTTAACTGATATTCACTAATTTCCTTCTGCAGGGGCTGACTCCCAAAAACTCAAGCTGCCTGTTAGCAAGCAACTCCATGAGATGCTAGACCACTGCCATGGACTACAAGAGGGAGCTCGTGCTGTGGTGAAGTACTTGAACGCCAAGGGCAAGTGACCCAAAGAGCCTGAACGTCTGGTAGATGAGTTGTCCAGGGCACCAGGGTACATGCGCGTTTGGAAGCAATCCTCCTTGAGGAGAGCCTCCATCAGGATCCTTGCCTTGGCCCACAGCTACTACCCCACAGTCTTGGAGCCAGCATTGCTTACCATGGGAAAACCAGAGCAGCATGAGGATGGTACTCCATTCACCCAAGATGACTTCAAGGTTGAGGAGAAGTTGGTGCGCCCTTATGCTTGTGAGATTGCCAACAAGATGGACCCTGAGGTATGGGTTCATCATTATGACTTGTAGAACAAAAGGGTTGCTCCAGAGACTCCTGAGATCGTAAACTTTGGCCGTCCCTCATAGGACTTAGCTGGTGCCCCTCCTTCTGCTACGCCGAGTTCTTCTACCCCGGCGGCTCCTGTTCTTGGCAACCCAATAGGTGCCGAGCCTGTGCTGAAGAATCCTGCTGCGCCCACTCCCTCAAGAGCTATCTTTGGTGACTCCCGCGCTCAAGAAGAAGGGCTGGCTCAACATATGAGGAGTCCTCGAGGCACTGGCTTCCAAACAAAGAAAGTTGCCACCAAGCCTCCTGTGAAGCCGGCTCCTGCCTCAGCTGCTCAAGTTAAAGACAAATCTCCAGCCAAGGACTCCTCAGCTCCAGCCAAGAAGTCGACTTCTGCAAAGGATAATTCCCTTGATGATTTTTGATCATTGTGTAATGATGTACTACTGGTGTTAAAACTTTTAGCTTTTTAGCTATTTTTAATTTGTGCCAATCGGCTTGTAATGACTTGCTTAACTTGCTGTGACATTGATATGTCTTATCTATGCAAGTCATTGGTTGGTTCTTATAACCCGTCTAATTGTCCACTGATGAATAAGTAGGCCCTGCATGACTTCTCTTACAGCTTGTGCTGACAAGCTCCCAACTTCTTATGTCCTTTAGGACTCATGAGAGCCAGAGACGAGTCATGCCTGTAGATTATCCATATTGTGCAGGATGCATCTGACTTACCAGCGAGAAAATTAGGAAAAGTTCGGCTACTGAGCCAGGTCCAAAGGTCTAAGCTTGACTTTTTTTCCTGAAAAGCAAGCCCCCAAGAACCTTGATGATCAAATTTAAAGAACAAAGCACACTCACTGGGTGACTCGACTTAAGAACTCATATTTACTGAAGCCGGCTTTACTTCCTTTGATCATAATAATTTGATTACATCTAGGCATGGCTCACTGGGCTCTTTGCCTTTCAACTCATAAAACTATTACAATTTAGGTATAGTAAGGACGTAACTGAGCTATGTTCCATGGCCTCTTTGCCTCTGCATAGGGATCTAGCGTATGAGCTGTGTCAGCTCCTTTACTTTCACTTGCCGGCTCTCGTACATCCATTAGATAGTACGACCCATTGTGCAATTTCTTGCTTATGACGAACGGTCCTTCCCATGGTAGAGATAACTTGTGCATCCCTTCCCTGTTTTGGACGAGGCGAAGCACTAAGTCGCCTTCCTGGAAAGTCCGAGTCTTGATTCTGCGTGCGTGATACCGCCGCAAGTCCTGCTGATAAACTGCTGATCTCTCAAGGGCTAATTCCCTTGCTTCCTCGAGTGCGTCCACCGAGTCCTGGCGAGCGAGTTCATTCTCTGTCTCGACATAATTGGCGACACGTGGCGAGTCATGCAGCAAGTCGCTAGGCAGGACGGCTTCTGCTCCATACACCATGAAGAAAGGTGTGAAACCAGTAGATCTGTTAGGAGTCGTTCTTATACTCCAAAGCACTGCTGGCAACTCCTCAACCCAGCTTCCAGCGGCTCTTAACAAGGGGACTCGGAGCCGAGGCTTAATGCCCTTGAGCAACTCCTGATTTGCCCTCTCTGCCTGTCCATTGGACTATGGATGTACTACTAAAGCTAGGTCGAGTCTGATGTTGTTCTCCCCGCAGAACTTGGCCATCTCCCCAACTGATAAGCTGGTCCCATTATCTGTAATAATGCTGTGAGGATATCCAAAGCGTGTTGCTATCTTCTTGAAAAATCTCACTGCTGATGCTCCGTCGACTCTGCTGACGGGTTCGACTTCCACCCACTTGGTGAACCTGTCAACTGCTACTAGAAGATGGGTCTTGTGGCAGGGCGACTTTGAGAAAGGACCCACCATGTCAAGCCCCCAAACTGCAAACGGCCAAGTGATAGGAATAGTTCAGAGTTCTCGGGCTGGCACGTGGTCTTGCCTTGCGTACATTTGGCATCCATCACAGACTCGCACTATATTTTTTGCGTCCAGATGTGCTGTTAACCAAACGAACCCGTGCCTGAAAGCTTTTGACACCAAGGATCTAGTGGATGCATGATGACCACAATCACCTGCATGAATCTCTTGCAATATTTTCCTGCCTTCTTCTGGAGACACACATCTTTGGTAGACTCCAGTGACACTCCTTCTGTACAACTCGCCATTAATGATTGTGTAGGAGTTGCATCGTCTGATGAGCTGTCTCTGTTTAACTTCATCCTGTGGGAGTTCACCCCTAAGGAGATATGCAAGGTAGGGCTCTGACCATGCTGGTATTGCCCGTGCTGCTGCCACCAGTGCCGACTCTGGATCTGGGGAGGCTAACTCCTCCTCTGAAGGCAATTTGACTGATGGGTGGTGAAGTTCATCCACAAATACGTTTGGTGGTACTTTCTCTCGTCGAGAGCCGAGCCGTGATAACGCATCTGCGGCCTCGTTTTTGCGTCTGTCAATATGCTCCACTTGATAACCAGAAAAGAACCCGGCTATCTGTTCGACTGCTCTCCTGTAAGCCGCCATGTTTGCATCCTTCGAGTCCCAGGTTCCAGATACTTGCTGAGCTACAAGATCCGAGTCTCCAAAGCACCTGATACGCTTGATGTTCATCTCCTTGGCTAAACGCAAGCCATGTAGCAAGGCTTCGTACTCTACCATGTTGTTTGTACAATCAAAGTGCAACTGAAGGACATATGCCAACTTATCTCCTTTCGGTGAAGTTAAAACCACGCCACCTCCTGAGCCCTCAAGCTGTCTAGACCCGTCGAAGTGCATTGTCCAATATTTGGTGCAGGGTGAACTTGGTGAGGATGTGAAATCTGTCCAGTCATTGACGAAGTCGACCAAAGTTTGAGACTTGATTGCTGTCCTAGGCTCATATGTGATATGGTAAGGACCCAACTCGATTGCCCACTTGGCAACTCGACCAGTTGCATCTCTGTTGCGTATGATATCTGCTAGCGGTGTTGAACTCACCACTTTGATTGGATGCTCTTGAAAATAATGCTTAAGCTTCCTACTTGCAAGGAAAACTCCATAAACCAACTTCTGCCACTGAGGGTACCTTTGTTTTGAATCTGTGAGGACTTCACTAATGTAGTAAACATGCCTCTGTATGGGGTACTCTTTGCCTTCCTCTGCACGCTCCACCACTACTACTGCGCTGACAACTCTCTCATTGGCAGCCACATATAATAGCATGGGCTCCTTATCTGTAGGAGCTGCAAGTACTGGTGCTGATGATAGGGTTTTCTTCAAGCCCTCAAAAGCATCGTCGGCCTCTTTGTCCCATAGGAATTTGTCTGACTTCTTCAAGAGTCGGTTGTAACGCCCCGACCCCGGAAATATACAAAGAGGCTATGTGTTTGGCACAACCATCAAGGTATAAAACAAAGATCGAGACTTGTGGAACAAACCGGCACATTGCATGACTCTACGACACAAGATATAAAGCAACTCATATAAAGAGAAGAATACAAATATTACACAACAAAAGGATCACAGATCCAACAAGTCATCAAGCAGAAGCGGGTAGTGTTGTCTAACAACAAGAAGCAAATATATGGCCTAAGAGGCCTACAATAAACATCATCCCAGCCAGCTTGTTCCACGGTCCCAAGCTGCCATATCAATTAGGTTAAGATTCTCTATGATCTTATCGTCTATTCCCAAGTTGTCCATAACCGCGGACACGGCTTTTCGAAAAGATTAACCCTGCAGAGGTGTACTATTTTACCCATTGGTACCGTCCGGCTCACCTAGTTGGCCCTCTTTCGGGGAAGGCCGGCGAGCGGGCGCGGTTAGACCTTTACAATGCAAGAGGCTTACTCAAGGACCATCAGTGGCGGAAGGACAGGTTCAGCGCTCCCAGCGCCCTGCCCCACCGTCACATCCTAACACCACCATCCTCGTTCCTTTTTCCACTCACACCACACACGCGCAAATGGAAAACTCGAACTAGAGGACCCTTGACAAGCCCCTCACAAATTATTTGGTCAGTAAGGCGCCCATACACCCACCAATGGCAGCACGCTAGTCTTGGTTCAAGAGGTAAAGAACTCGCACCTAGGGGCTAGAGTGAGGCAAAACACCATCCCCGATGGCAACTCACCCAAACCGTCTTAGCAATTTTAATTAAGCATCACATTTATCCACCATGCCCGAATCATTCCATCATCATCAACAACTACGGAATTAATAACGGACATAAAGCATTTATTTAAGCATGGCTAAGCATATGAATACAACAATTCTATCTTTATTTCGGCCAACACTTCAACCCTAGGTTTCATAGGTAGGGATACATGTGATTGGCTCGGGGAAGAACATGCATTCATAGGATCTTCTAATATTTACCAAAAGAGACATTTGAACCGCATGCAATATTATGGTGGATAAAATAATTTGATAAAAATCATAGGATGCTAGAATGCCAAGAAGGTTAGGTTATCTCTTGCCTTGCTGCCCGGTCGTGAAGTACTGATCGTCGGGGTAAGTAGAGAGACCCTCGACTCCGGAATCTATCGATACCCAAAAGAGAAACACAAGGAACACATAAATTACACAATCACAAGGTGCAATGCGCAAACACATGATGACATGTCCAAATGATGCAAATCTAATATCATTTGATTTATTCAACAATTTAAATGGAGTTCCAATTAGTTAGTGCAATTATTTGGACACCCTCCATAATTATCTTAGTGAACACAATCTTATAAGTTATTAACTTATTATAAAAGTGGCTCAAATATGCATGAACATGACATGAATGGATAGGATTTGTCATTCCGATCATTTCGGTACTTTATTTGCAATTTCCGGAGCACCGATGAATAAATAGCAATTTAATTACTTATTTGGATTTATATCTTGTATCCAATTCAAATTTAGCATCAAAGCCCAAGGTGTTGTCATGAGGTGATACTAGCATATTTAGATAGCATTTGAAACACTGATCAAATTGGTATACCATTTGTAAGATTTAACGAAAGGAAGTTAAATTACGAAGTTCACAAGTTTTCAGCTTGGTTCGGAATTCATCCGGATTGGTCCGGAATATTCCGGATGGTCCGGAATAATCCGGGCTAAATCCGAACCAAATCCGAGGTGACCTCAAAATCTTTCGGTTAGGGTTTCGGAATTCGTCCGGAAATGTCCGGAAAAATCCGGTCGACCCGGAATCGATCCGGAATAATCCGGGCGATTCCGGACGGCTCGATCCTGGGCAGAAAAACGGCGGCGGCGGCGGTTGTGCAAGCTCAAGCACGAACGAGAGGGAGAGGGGAGGGGAAAAGAAGCACAAAGACGCAGGCCTCACCCGTGAGCTCGCGTGCGTGACCGGTTTGGCGAGGGAGGGCCGGCGGTGACCGAATCGAGCCGGCGGGGCTCGGCCGGTGGCGGATGGTGTCGAAGACGCCGGCGTTGATTCGGCCGGCCCCGGCCCGATTCCTTGGCCTGGGAGGGAGGAGAGGATGCGGCGCAGCTGGTGGTGGTCGACGATCTACCTCGCGCTCACTCAAGCGACGACGGCGTGCTCGGCTACGGCGGCAATGGGGCGTGGCCGTGGGGAGCTCGGGAGGGAGACGAGAGAGAGAGAGCAGGGGGAAAAAGGGGCAGGTGAGGTCGAGGGCGTCGTGGTGGTCGTCCTTGACCTCAAGGGGGGGCCACGGCGTCGAGGGTTAGGCGCGGCCACGGCGGCAACGGCATGGGCGCGGGCGGCATGGCGCCAGTGTCCATTGTCGTCACTGTGCTTCATCCGGAATTTTCCGGATGGGTCCGGAAAATTCCGACTGGCCCGGAATAGATCCGGAAATTTCCGGGTCATTCCGGATGACCACAAAATTTGGCAGAAAAGGCTAGCTTTTGTTTGGGCACCAAAACAATTCCAGAAAATATGCAAAAATTCTGGGAGTTTCTCCACAAGGTAAAACAGCTCACCTTACATTTATATAGGCTTTTGAGCAAGGTGGCATGGCTCACAAATAGACAAAAGCTTTGAACCACATTTTAGAGCATAAGGAAGTTGGAAACAAAAGGAACCCATCCATTTGGTTCTTGTGCACTTGAGGTGAACTTAGGAAGTATGTTGGACCATAAGGTCACCTGTCATGACATGGTTAACATCATAGCTTGCAAAACAAGAAGTAAAGGTTTTGGGAAATTTGATTCCCTCTTTTCATTGTTTCCCAAAAGGTAACTTGTTAACATTAGCAACTTAAGGGCATGCCATGATGCAAACAAGAATGCAAAAAGTGGAAAAATTCTTCGTATTTTTCATTACCAAGTTAGGGATGTTACATCGGTAGAGAGGACCCGCCTTCTCTCCGAGTCTTGAGATGAATCTGCTTAAAGCTGCCACACAACCAGTGAGTTTCTGAACGTCCTTTAGACAAGTTGGCTTCTGCAAGTTTTGAATGGCCTTGATTTCTCTCGGTTTGCTTCAATGCCTCTCTCTGAAACAATGAAGCCTAGGAGTTTGCCTGCAGGAACTCCAAAAACACACTTGGCTGGGTTGAGCTTCATCTTGTACTTGCGCAAATTATTAAAGGTTTCTGTCAGGTCTGCTATCAAAGAGTCGGCTTTCTGAGAGATGACAACCACATCATCCACATAAGCATGAACGTTTCTCCCAATCTGCTCTTTGAAACAGTTCTGGATGCATCTCTGATATGTAGCTCCTGCATTCTTGAGCCCAAAAGGCATTGTCGTATAACAAAACGCTCCAAAGGGCGTAATGAAAGATGTCTTCAGCTCATCCTCTATCTTGAGTCTGATCTGGTGGTACCCTGAATAAGCATCCAGGAAACAAAGCAACTCTGACCCCGCTGTGGAGTCAATGATCTGGTCAATACGAGGCAAAGCAAACGGGTCCTTAGGGCAATGCTTGTTAAGACCCGTGAAATCGATGCACATCCGCAGCTCTCCTGTTTTCTTTGGCACTAGTACTGGATTAGCCACCCACTCTGGATGAAATAATTCCTTGATGAACTCAGCTGCAAGGAGCCGAGCCACCTCTTCTCCAATGGCTTTTCTTCTGTCATCATGAACTTGCGCAGACCCTGTTTTACAGGTCTTGCATTCGGGTTAACATGTAAGATGTGCTCGGCGAGTTCTCTCGGGACACCTGGCATGTCAGATGGCTTCCATGCGAAGACGTCCCGATTCTCACGGATGAACTCGACGAGCGCGCTTTCCTATTTGTCAGATAGATGTGCCCCAATGACGAACTGCTTGGAGGAGTCGCCTGGGGTGAAATCCACTGACTTGGTGTCCTGAGCTGATTTAAACTTCATCTTCTCCTCTGTGGCCGGCTTCTTGAGAACTGAGTTGTCCTCCGGGTCCACATTTGCTTTATAGAATTTGAGCTCCTCTTGAGCACAAGCTGTCTCGGCCATAGCTGCATCTCCTAGTTCACACTCCAATGCCATTTGTCTGCTGCCATTAACTGTAATGACTCCTGCTGGACCTGGCATCTTGAGCTTCAAGTAAACATAACTTGGTCTGGCCATAAACTTAAAGTATGCTGGTCGACCAAAGAGAGCATGGTATGGACTCTTGATCTTGAGATCCACAACCTCAAAAGGCATAATCTCTGAACGAAAATTCTCCACTGTGCCAAAAGCAACCTCAAGATAAATCTTACCGATGGGCTTGGCTGACTTCCCTGGTACGATTCCATGAAAAACTGTCTCAGTGGGTATTAACTGTCTATCTTGCAGCTGCATCCTCTTGAACGTGTCATAATATAAGATGTTGATACTGCTTCCACCATCCATGAGCACTTTGTTCAGTGTGTAGCCCCCAACTTGAGGTGCTACCACCAAGGCTAGCTGCCCTGGGTCATCGACTCTTGGTGGATGATCTGCCCGACTCCATGTGATGGTTTGCTCTGACCACCTGAGCCACTGTGGGATTGCCGGCTCCACTGCATTAACAACTCTAACTTTCAATTTCTTGGCACGCTTGGACGTGCTTGTTGTAAAGACATGATAATTGCCACGACTCGCGTTCTGTGGCCGAGTTGTGACATAGTATTGCCCATTGTCATCGTGAAGCTGCTTCGGGTTCTGCTGGAACCCACCCTGCTGATTGCCTCCTCCCTGGGGTAGGTTAGGGTTATTGCCGGCTCCTCCACCGTGGTTGCCGAGTCCTCCATCACCATTGTTTCCTCTATATCCATTGTTGTTGCCTCTATTTCCTGGTCCTAGGAACCTGCCACGCTGCAGATCCACACACTGTCCCAAGGTATGACCACACTTCCCGTTTCTGGCGTGTTTAGGGCATGGACTCGCCAAAACCTCCTCTGTGGTTGGCCTACGCCCTTGATACCCTTGAGAATTGTTGTCCTTGCGTCTGACCCCAGTATTTGTGTTAGCTACTAGGTCAGAGTTGTCACCATATGGCCGTTTGTTACCTCACTGGTTCTGATTCTGATTTTGGTTCTGGTTTTGACTGTTGCCACCATGTCCTTTATTCCCCTCCTCCTGATCCTTTGTTTTGTCTGTGGCAGCGTGCTTATTAGCACCCGCCATGATTTCGCCAATCGTAAGAGGAATACCTTGATTCAGGCTCTCCTTCATACGACCCAGCTTCCAACTCAAGGGATTGTAGCTGCAATTTCTCTCCATTGCCATTAGCACTGAAATTGGTGGGAGTCCTTGGGAGGAGTTGATGATCTCCGACACCCGCTTCATCCAATGCCTTGCAGACTCGCCCTTCTTCTGAACACACCGCTCCAAGTCCTCTATGGTACTAAGCTTCTTGCATGTTCCTTGGAAGTTCTGGATAAAAGCCGCCTTCAACTGCTCCCAAGAATTGATTGATCTAGGAGGCAAGTTACGCATCCAAACTTTGGCTGCTCCCTCCATCATAAGGTACATAAACTTGGCGCACAAACTACCTGTGGCATTGCGGATACTCATTGCCATCTCGTATGTGCCCAACCAAGAGGTCGGGTCCATGTTGGGCTCGTAATTGGGAACTTTGCGCGGCTCCTTGAAGTCGCTGGGGAAGGACTCGGACCTGATGGCATCTGACAGGCACTCTGGTCCTGTTAGTGTAGGAGAAGCACCAAGAAAAGTCACCTCTGTGTGCGCCCGGGTTGGCTGAGGCTGGTTAACTGCACCAGCTAGGGCTCTGTCCCTCTCAGCCTCCCGAGCCCTGGCTGCCTCCCTCTCTCGTCGTTGTCTCGCTTCGTCAACCATCATCTGAGCTCGTGAGGCAGTTGGTATGTTTGCCCTGTTCCTCTCTTGCTCGCGGCGCCTTGCGCTTGTGGAGTTGGCTGGGTGAGACTCGTCGTGTTGACTCCTTGTACCAGAGTTGAACGGTGTCGAGTGCAGCCTACTAGCATCTGGAAACGCTGGATAAAGAGCTTCCTGAGTCATTGCTGTCTTCAGCATCTCAATAGCACGGCGGGTCTCCTGTCCCGCTGGTCCTTCTGGTATCTCGATGTTCTCCAGTCTCATAGTTGCCGCATGAACGTTGTCCATTGGGTTAGAGTAATGCCCTTCTGGAGTACGAAACCTGCCAGGTGGAGGTCCCATACCACCTGCTGATCCTCCTCCGACTCCTCCTTCAGGTGGTGGTCCATTGGTACCGTTGCCGCCGGGTCCTTCTGGAGGTGGTGGTGGTGGTGTTGCTCCTCCTCCTGCGGCGCCTCCTGCAGCTGCTGAACTTCCTAGCCCGGCTCCTGCGCCTGGACCATTGGGTGTGCTGAACAAAGCAGTTGGATTTACAATGACTCCATCACGCAGGCGACTCCTGGCTCTGCGATGCTGGATTGAGGTGAGTTCTTCTCGGCGATTCTGCACTACCTGGGCCTCAGCTTGGACCCGGGCCCGCTCTTCTGCCAACCTGCGATTTGCCTCTGTGATTTCCGCTAGCTGCCTTTCTAATGCAGCACGAGCACTGGCTAACTCAGCCGCCTGCTCTGCTGCGTTATTGGCATTGATTTCCCTTGTCAACAAAGCTGGATCGAACTGATTTCCACTGTTTCCAGACATATAGACTCCAACGACGCGGGCACGCACTGGCGACTCCGCATAATCTTCCTCCTCAATACCATACCCAAGCCGATCTTCGAACAAGGGCAAGATAGATTCTGAATCGGCGTCGTAATCTGGCTCCATACATGGCTCCGTCAGCGACTCCTCTTCATTGTTGATGACAAGTTGTTTCTCTGGTCCGTCGATGATGCCGACTTCTGACGTGCCGACCGACTCCTCGCCATCGGACTCGACAATGGCTGTAGGCTCTGATACTGATTCCGCCGAGTTAGCACGAAGTCCTGACGCACAAACCATGCTGACGAACACGTTGATTCCTCCAAAAACAAGCTGATAACCTTCGTCGACTTCCTCCATCTCTGGAGTCCAACCAGAGTCATCGATCTCGGTTTCCCCGTGCTCATCAGTGTAGACTCGCCCGATGGCGAGTTTCTCCATGGCCCGGCGAGCGGCTCCCACGATCTCAACTCCTTTCATCATAGGCCCCACGGTGGGCGCCAACTGTCGTGGGGTTGTCACGGCAAGTTCTTCCTCAGGGAAGATGAGTTCCGGGGCCATTGACGATCGAAGTACGTAGGAGTTGTTAATCTCGCCAAGGGACAAGGATTTACCCAGGTTTGGCCCCTTTGATTAGAGGTAAAGACCTACTTCCTGCTTGTTCTTTATTGCTGTGGATCTGATCTCGATTACAAGGTTCCGGCTCCTCTAACTCGAGAGTCGGCGACTATGGGTTTGGTGTTTCTGGATTGCTTATCGATCTAAGGTCCAGGACCCCACTTATAAAGGTGGCCGGGTCCCTGGATTTACAACTTACACCGAGTCATAGTTAGACACGGAGTCCTACTCTAGGTCTTGTCCTTCCAAGTTAGAACTCCGGGTTGTACTTGGACTCCTTTCTGGCGAGTCCTTTCTTCGTCATGGGCTTAGGTCGGCTTGTCTCCAGCCCAGCCCATGTGACTTGACGCGTGACTCGGCTTTGGCCTTCTTGGTCTTGGCGGGTCTACTTTCCGGGTCCATGGGCCTACCTATAAAGTATCCCCCCATCAACATCCTAATCACATGTCTGCAGACCTTTGATGCTATATTACCGAGAAGGCCTGGAGATATCTTCTCCGTCACATGGAGGGACAAATCCCACTCTTGATTCATATCACCAAACAACCCACCATCGGAGATACCTGAAAGACACCTTTATAATCACCTAGTTACGAAGTGACGTTTGATGTCCACAAAGTATTCCTCCGGCGAACGGGAGTGATAAAATCTCATGGTCTAAGGAAACTATATTTGGCATATTAAAAGTGTTGACAACAAAACTTTTATGACACGATTAATTGTAACTCTTTATTATTTGGGTCATGTCCATCAAGTCATTCGCCCAATGACGTGACTCCGTTATCAAGTGACTATAACAACTCCATAGTTAGGAAACTCTAACTATCTCTTGATCAACGAACTAGTCCTGTAGAGGCTCACTAGGGACTCCTGGTGTTTATATTCCGCACATGTATTATGTTTCCATTTAATACAATTATAGCATGGATAATAAACTATTATCATAAACATGAATATGCTAATAAACCATTTTATTATTGCCTCTAGGGCATATTCCCAACACTCGAAACCCGCCAATGGCGAAGAAACAACGCCGGAAGCCGGAAATCAAAAGGTGGATTTCATGTCGCCGCTTGCTCCAAAGAAGGGAGCTTGTAATTTACCGGCCGATGGTGACGACATTGATGCTACACTCGGAGCAGCGATAGAGAAGGAGCACGAAGAAAGGATGGCGAACATGCAGGAACTGCTAACTCCACTTCCTCCCGACGCATCGCTGGCCGACATAGAGAAGCCCCTGCAAGCACCTACGCCCTTGTCGTTAGCCCTATAGTCGACAAATACAAGTTGACAAAGGTGCTCATGGATGGAGGAAGCAGCATTAATATACTCTACGCCGCGACATTGAAAAGGATGCGACTCTCCGAGTCACAACTCAGCCACAGCAATGTGAAGTTTCATGGGATTGTGCTGGGACGACAAGCCTCTTCGATGGGAAAGATCACCCTGAAAGTCACCTTTGGTGGCATAGATAATTTCCGGATGGAAGACGTCTCTTTTGAGGTGGTTCCTTTCAGGAGCGCGTATCACGCAATCTTCGGGCGTCCGGCTTTTGCCAAATTTATGGCTCAGCCATGCTACATCTATAGCAAGCTTAAAATGCCGGGGCCCAATGGGATCATCACAGTTAAGGGGGACTTCAAAAAATCAAAGGGGTGCGAAGCTGCTAATGCCGTCCATGCTGAAGAAGAAATCTCCAGGGAAGAACTGGAGGACCTCAAGAAAATAATGGGTCCTAATGAGATGCCGGCAACTAAAAATCCGTCCTCTAAAGTCGACTCGAGTTTCAAGCCAAAGGATGACACCAAGAAAGTCAAGCTCACAGAAGACGACCTGACAAAAGAGGCCATCATTGGTGCCGGCCTCGACGAAAAATAGGAAAGCGAGCTCGTCAAGTTTCTCTGTGAGAATCGGGACATCTTTGCCTAGTCGCCTTCCGACATGCCAGGTGTCCCGAGGAAACTTGCCGAGCACTCCTTAAAAGTCAGCAAAGATGCTAAGCCGGTTAAACAAGGTCTCCGGTGGCTCGGAACAGAGAAGCGCAAAGCGGTAGGAAAGGAGATCCTAAGACTCACTGCCACCAAATTAATCCGAGAAGTCGTCCACACTGATTGGTTGGCAAATCCCGTCCTCGTCCCAAAGAAAAACACCTCTGAGCTACGTATGTGCATTGATTTCACCGGCTTAAATAAAGCCTGTCCTAAAGATCTGTTCGCTTTACCGCGTATCGATCGGGTCATTGATTCAACTGCCGGCTCCGAGTTGCTGTGTTTTCTGGATGCTTATTCGGGGTTACCATCAGATAAAGATGAAGGAATCCGATCAAATCAAGACGTCCTTCACCATTTCATATGGCAATTACTGCTATGTCACAATGCCTTTCGGCTTGAAAAACGCCGGTGCTACTTACCAAAGGTGTATGCAGCGTTGTTTAGACAAGCAGATTGGCCGCAATGTTCACGTCTATGTCGATGACATTGCAGTCATGTCGAAGAAGCGAGGTGATCTCATCGTCGATCTGTCGGAAACCTTTGCAAATCTAAGGGAGTACCAGATGAAGCTTAATCCGGCAAAATGCATCTTCGGGGTTCCCGCAGGCAAGCTTCTGGCCTTCATCGTTTCCCAAAGGGGAATTGAAGTTAACCCGGAAAAGATAAAGGCGATTCAGAACATCCAGAGGCCGACTTGTCTTAAGGACATACAGCGGCTTACGGGTTCCGCCGCGGCTGTTAGACGATTCATTAGCCGGCTTGGTGACAAAGCACTACCCCTATACAAACTTCTCAAAAAGTCGGATAATTTTGTTTGGACAGAGGAGGCGGAGGCAGCTTTGACCCAGCTGAAGTATACATTGACACATGCTCCAATCCTGGCAGCTCCAAAGGAGAAGGAACCGCTCTTGCTCTACATGTCGGCCACCAATTTCGTAATAAGTGTCGTCATTGTAGTTGAGCGCCTGGAAGAAGGAAAGCAATGGCCGGATCAACGCCCCGTCTATTTCATTAGCGAGGACAGAAGGAGGATGCTATCAACATCGTCAAAACTTGTGAAGGTTGTCAATGCTACGCTAAGCAGGCTCATTTGCCGGCGCAGGAGCTTCGGATGATCCCTATAACCTGGCCGTTCGCAGTCTGGAGGCTCAAGATGGTGGGACCTTTCAAGACTGCAAGAGGAGGCTTAACTCATCTTCTGGTGGTGGTCGACAAATTCACAAAGTGGGTAGAGGCAAAGCCCATCAAGAAACTTGACGGAGCTACAACTACCAAGTTCATCGTCGAGATAACAACCCGGTTTGGCATACCACATAGCACTATCACTGACAATGGCACAAATTTTGTCGTCGGTGAGCTATCAAAGTTCTGCAGCCGGACGAAAATTCGGCTCGACGTGGCATCGGTGGCACATCCGCAATCCAATGGACAGGTAGAGTGTACTAACGGCATTATTTTGCAAGGTATTAAGGCGAGGCTTGGAACCCCTTTGCATCGAGCAGCTGGCGCTTGGGTTGAAGAATTGCCGTCCGTCTTATGCAGTATTCGTACTACCACAATCAGATCAACCGGCTTCACCCCTTTCTTCCTTGTCTACGGAGCGGAAGCAGTATTGCCAACCGACATGATCCACGATTCACCTCGAGTCGCAGCCTACGTCGAAGAAGACGTAGAAGAAGCACGTCAAGACGGCTTAGATATCCTCAAAGAAGAAAGAGAGCTCGCTCTCCAACGATCCGCCATCTATCAGCAAGATCTACGTCGCTATCAAAGCCGTAGAGTGCGGAATCGATCTTTTCGAGAAGGCGACTTAGTGCTTCGGCTTGCACAAAGCCGGCAGCACAAGTTATCCCCTCCATGGGAAGGGCCTTTTGTTATCAGCAAAGCACTGAAAACGGGTCATATTATCTCCTCGACCTAAGAGATTCAAAGAAAGATCCCAGGAAGAAAGTGTTGGGAATATGCCCTAGAGGCAATAATAAAATGGTTTATTAAGCATATTCATGTTTATGATAATAGTTTATTCTCCATGCTATAATTGTATTAACCGGAAACATAATACATGTGTGGAATATAAACAACAGGTGTCCCTAGTAAGCCTCTACCGGACTAGTTCGTTAGTCAAGAGATGGTTAGAGTTTCCTAACCATGGACTTGTTATAGTCACTTGATAACGGAGTCATATCATTAGGAGTAATGATGTGATGGACAAGACCCGATAATAAAGAGTTGCAATTGATCGTGTCACACAAGTTTCATTGCCAACACTTTTAGTATGCCAAGTATAGTTTCCTTAGACCATGAGATTATGTCACTCCCATTTACCGGAGGAATGCTTTGTGGACATCAAACGTCACTTCGTAACTGGGTGATTATAAAGGTGGCTTTCAGGTATCTCCGAGGGTATTTGTTGGGTGACATGAATCAAGAGTGGGATTTGTCCTTCCTTGTGACGGAAAAGATATCTCTGGGCCCTCTCGGTAATATAGCATCAGAAAGGTTGCAACCATGTGATTAAGTGTTAATCACGGAGATCCTATATTATGGACGAGTAAAGAGAATTTGCCAGGTAACGAGATAGAACTAGATATGGAGATATCGACGATCAAATCTCGGGCAAATTAAATATCGGTGAGACAAAGGGAATCGTATATGAGATTAAGAATCTCCGGCATCGTGGTTCAATCGATAAGGAACTTCGTTGAATTTGTAGGAGTCAATATGGACATCCCGGTCCCGCAATTGATTATTGATATGATCATGTCTGCATGTTCTCGAACCCGTAGGGTCACACACTTAACGCTCCGATGTAGCTAGGGTTAGTGATGAGATAATTGATGGAATGAACGAATGGTGATTCGGAGTCTCGGATAGGATCCCGGACATCACGAGGAGTTTCGGAGTGGTCCGGAGAATAAGATTCATATAAGGAAAGTGGTTTCCGGAGGTATCAGAAAAGTTTCGGAATATTTCGGTAGGGTACCGGAAGGTTCTAGAAAGTTCTAGAGGAGTCTAGAAGTGGGACCCACATGAGATATGGGGCCCACATGGACCAAAGGGGGTGCAGCAACCACATGGGCTGCGCACCACCCAATGGCCCACATGGGCCTAGCCGGCCAATCAAGGGCCAAGGGGCCCAAGAAGGGGGCGCCCCAACTTGGGGGCCAAGGAAAGGGGGGGGGGGGCGGCCAGCCCTCCCCAAACCCTAGCCGCCCCATATAAAAGGAGGGGAGGGGAGGGGTGCACCCCATCCAAGGCTACTCTAGCCGCACCCCTTCCCTTGCCCTAGCCGCCGGCCTCTTCCTCCACCAAGCCGGCGCCACCTCTCTCCCCGGAGGGCTGCCGCCATCTCCACCACCATGGCTGCGCACCACCCCTAGATGTAGGGCTGCTGTTGCACCTCCTCCCAAGCCGCACCTCCCCTAAGCCCTAGGGCTGCTGCGCCTTGTCCTCTCCCTCTCCCTCTCACATGGCTTGGCGAAGCCCTGTCGGACGGAGCACTACACCATCAACGCCACCACAACCGTCGTGGTGCCGAGATCCATCTAGCCATCTCCACCTTGCTTGCGGGATCAAGAAGGAGGAGATCTACATCGAGCCGTACGTGTGGATACTGCGGAGGTGCTACCCCTTGTGGCACTTCATCGGATTGGACTTCGAGGAAATACATCTCCTCGCGACTAGATGAGTCTAGTTGCGGGGATCGACTAGCCAACCCCTACACCGACAAAACGCGTTTGTTCGATCTTCAAGGGTAAGAGATTGGATCTCATCTTCGCTACCTCCATCTAATAGATCTAGATCCTTGGGGTTTATTCCGCCTGTTGCGTAGGAAATTTTTTGTTTTCTATGCTGCGACCCCATCAGAAAGGTCGCAAGAGGAAAAGGCATGTAGATGAAGACTTAGATGAGACGAAACGTCGATGGAATATCGCTCAGCTACGTCCCTTTTACACTTAGCAAATTCTATTGTAACCATGTCAATGTGATCATGAAATAAAATTGGTTCCTCTCATGTGCAATTCGAGAATCTGTACCATCCTTTATTTCCCAATGATCTTATTGCTATATACTGTTTACCGAAATTGCCTATGTTGCGCGTTGGTAAACTATATCTTTCATGTTTAATCCGCCTTAAGGTGATGAAAAATAACGTTTTTGCCAAAATAATGTTCTTCTGATAGCTTTTTGCGCCGGGTTGCTTCAAAGCATTTCGGCATCGAAAGGCGGTGCTTGTTCTGGGTCTAAACAGATTGGTCCTAAGTACCCTGTTGCTCAGCAAGTTGTTCCGCAATAGGTTTGTCAGCGCTTAAAGGCTAAGGTGTCAAGGCCTAAAAAACTGATGGCATAAAGATTGCAAATTTGCATCTGAAAAGCTGACTTAATATACATCAAAAGACTTAGTTGTTTTACAAACAGAAATACATATTGTTTGAATGACTTAACATCATATATTACATCTTTCAGGAATAGCCAGCTCGAGGAGCAATTTCGGCTCATGCGGTTTTCTCCGCCTCTTCGCCTTCGTCATCAGATTGGACGGGAGTCGGCGGGCACGACACTTCCTTGAAGATGTTGGTGAGGGAGACCATCTCCGTGACCTTGCTGGCGTACCCGGAGACAGAGTGCAGAATCGCCTTTCGGTCTTTATCCTCCAAGGGAGTGCCATCCTCTTTCTCAAGAGGAAAGCCGGTCGCGACGCACCAAGCTTCCGCCTCAAGATAGTGCGCCATCATCAAGCCTAGTGTTGTCTTCGCACCCCCCTGGTGCTGGATCGAAGCCGTTCATCAAAGGACGACATTGCTTCGTCCAGTTCAGCTGGCAGGCTTGCGAGGTCGGCCAGTGGTTCGGGGTTGCCGGGAAAGAACTTCTCGACAAGCTTCCTGACTGAAGAAAGAATCTTTGGGAGGAGTTCACCCACCTCCAAAATCCGGTCAAGCCGGTTATCCGCTGTTAGCTCATGGCCGTAACCCGCCGGAGCTGGCAAAAGCGAAGATCAGTTACAAACTCAAATGGCTAAGGCAAAAGGCAATGAGTACGAGTCTTTAAATAAAACTTACTCAGAAGCTGGTCGTCGATAGCCACCGACTCATCAAGCCGTTTGCCGAGCCGGACTTGCACTTCACGAAGTGCATCTTTATGCTTTTGTTTCTTCGTCTCCAAGGCTTACTCGGCTTTGGCTAGGTTCTCCTGGGCCGTCTTGAGTTCCGCCGACATTGATTGGTTTAGCTTATTAAGCTCAATGTTCTCGTCGCGGAGCCAATCGATGCTGCCCGCATTTTCGGCAAACTCTTTGGTCTTGTTGATGGCGTCTGCGGCAGACAAAATGTCAGTAGTATAAAAAAGCCAGATACAAAAGGACTAAAGGTTAGGCATTCATACCTTGGTATGTGACGCGATCAGCCTCAAAGCCGGCGATGATGACATCCTTGGTGGCCAGCTCAGTTCTCAGTCGGCGTACCTCTTGGTTTCGCACACCCAAAAAATTGATGGTTTCAACACCAATTCAGCGATGGATCTGCGTAAGGAGGTGCTAAAAGCCTAAAGCTAAATTGAAGGGTAAAATTGGCTACAAGATGATGTCTCATCGCTTGGGGGCTAAAAATCTGCATACGCGGTAACTTGGACCACTATGTCGGCTTGTCAGAGAACGAAACCCGGCATAGTGCTCAGGGGCTACTGGGAGAAGATAATTACCTGGTAGTGCTCGTGGAGAAGGGTCATGCCGGCTTCGAAGCTTGTAGCAAAGTAATTTTGCTGATCTTCAAGGATGTCTATTACATCAAATGTGTCATAGGCCGAAGTTTCACCCGGCTCATCATCCCGAAGAGTTGTCCCCTTCTTCCGGGGTAGGCGTGGAGCTCGCATAAACCGGCTCATAAATTCCGGCTTAATGTGGCCCTCTTCATCAAAGGCCTCTGTCTTTATCGGAGGGAAGTTTGGGGCATCATTAGTAGAAGCTTCAGCCCTAGGTGGAGAGGAAGGCTCTGTCACCTTTCCTTTCATCTCCGTCCACTTGTCAGGAGATGTAATTCCAGCTCTGCCGAGAGTTGAACCTCCTGGCATGGCGGCGGAGGAGCGTTCCTCCATTGGCGTCGGCTTAGTCGCCGAAGGAGTTGGAGGAGGAACAGCGGGAGAGGATTTCTTCCGCATGGCTAACACCTCTTGTTTCAAAGGTGCACCTTTCTTCAGCCTGCAAATTCAAAGGACTAAGAATAGAATATCCAGCAAAACTGAAAGCAAAGAAGAGAAGTGTTTCGCCGAGTTACTTCTTGCTGGGAATATTAAGCCCAGCAAGGGCGTCATCGTCTTCGGATGACTTGGCACCAATCGGGAGTGATTGGCTCTTCCTCTTCCGGCTTTCTGCAGACGCCGAGGAAAAGGAGATGGGCCGCTTAGCCGCCTTGCTAAATGACAGCGCAGGAGCAGGATGAGTGGCAGAGACTCCGGGGATCTGGCACAGAATACACGTTAGTATGTCAAGATAAAGCCGAAAACCCCAAAGAATTGAGCTTTGATTCGTCTTAGGACAAAGTACCTTTGGGGAAGGGTTGGCGGCCGTGTACATTGGTCATGATTCTTCATATTGCCGGCCTTCGTTAGGCCGGGCTTTGATCAACTTGTTGAATCGAGCCTCAAAGAGGTCTTCTGGCAAGTCGTCTTTGCTGGTCCGCATTGGATCAGACTTGTCATCGTGTACTCGCATAAGAGGTGAGCACGATGTTGGAGGGGCTGGATTCGTCTCTTCATCCAGCAAATGATTGTGTCCTCCCCAGTCAAGGGAGGAGAGCCGGAGGTTAACTCCGTGATTATTGCCTTAATGGCGGCAAGGTCAGCCGGCATCTTTGCTGCCGGCTTCTTCTTCCATGAAGGCAGGGGCGTGCCGGCTCTGTCCTCAAAGGCGGCGAGCCCCTGCAGTCTGTTTGGAGGTGCCACATCCTTGAAATAGAAGAAGGTGGATTCCCACCCTTTAGCCGAATCAATGATCGGCACCTGAGGGTACCAATCTATGTCTCGGCGCATGTTGAAGCTGATAGAGCTGGCGACCAGCAGCTCCTTGTTGACAGTCTGCCTCTTGACTCCGAAGCAGTGTTGGAAGAAGTCTAACCTAGGAGCTAATCCTAAGTATTCTTCGAACAGAGCTACGAAGCCAGAGATGTATAGGAGGCTATTGGGGGTGATGTTGTGGAGCTGGAGGCCATAGTGGTCTAGAATCTCTATTAGGAAAGCCGAAGGCGGCAAAGAAAACCCCCGGGCAACGTGGGAGGAAAGCAGTACCCGTTTTTCTTTAATGGGCATCGGGGACGGGTCGCCGAAGGTGGATCGCCAAGTCGGCGCAGTCTCAGAAGATGGAGGAATGACGCCATCTGTCGCCATTCCTCCCAGCTCGCCTTCCTCCACTTCGGAGCAAACCTAGTTGTGGGTGGGGTTGCTGGCGACGCCTTCATTGTTGCCGGCTTCCTCTTCTTCTTCTTCTTCTTCTTCTTCTTCTTCTTCTTCTTCTTCGGTGGCCTTGGCCTCTTCGGCCACGTCGTTGGCGGCCGCAGAAGCCGAAGCAACCGTAGCCGTGGCTTCAGCTGCAGCTTGAGCAAGGGCAATTTCATTGCGGCTCGAAACAGTTGTGGCAGAGGTGAGGTACAGGAGCAGTGGAGGTCATAGCAGCGACGGCGGCGGTTGAGGACGCCGCTCCTCCCATCGGCGGCGCGGTGTCGAGTGGCGTCACGTCGATTGGAATAGGGGATCCCAGAGCACTGGAGGCCATGGAGCTCGGGGAGGCAGAGGAAGAACTCAGGCTCGGGAGATGAGATCTGGAGGCGGAGAGAGCTAGGGTTGCAGCGAATGGAACTGTGGCCTCAGCGAAGATGAGGAGGTCTCTCTTTATAGCGATGTGCCGAGATTCGTGCAGGCGGTTATGGAAGCGAAATTTCCGCCACGCATCACGAGATCGTGCCATTATGGAGGATCCTTCTCTCCGACGCCTCGTTTCTTACGCGGGAAAATGCAAACTAGCCCCCCGCATTCAAAGATGTCGTTCAACTCGTTCTGCCGAGTCTGACGGACCAGTCAAATCATCGGACGCATGTCAATAGGCACTCAAGTGTTTTTCCGACATGATAAGCCGGCATACAAGGAACGACAAAGCTGTTCGACATGTCTTGAAGACTACAAGATTCTGGGAATGCTCCAAGATGAACAACGGATGAAGAATTAGCTGGACGACTTAATGTTGGGAGACAAAAGCCAACCGCTGAAGAACTTGAAGCTTTCCGGGGGCTACTGTTGGGGATATGCCGAACAGGTACCATCACGGAAGTGACTAAAAGACAGCGTACCAGGGTGGCCCATAGTGGTGGTAAGCCGAATCCGGCTTACCGGGCGGCCCAGTACGATGAAGCGCAGGAGGCCCATCCGGCTAAGGGAAGGTTCCAGAAGGCGGACTACATTGTAGTTGACTTAGCACCCAAGGCAAGGCCCAAGCCGGATTAGAGTATAACTCTATAACTTAGTCGGTTAGGTTGCTTCCTGTAAGCCCTAGGACCGGACGCCTTTATAAGCCGGCCTAAGGGACTAGGGATGTAAACGGATCGGATCGGATCGGATTTTGTCGTTACTATATCCTATACCATATTTTTTCATCGGATTCGGTGTCGGATATATCATATCACGGATTCGGGGATGGAAACAGAGCGGATTTGGTAAGGAAAAAATTTAATTGGATATTTACGCGTATAAGTATATCGGCAAACCATACAACCAAAAATAATAGTTCAATATGCTAATAACCTAATAAAGTTGTACTCCATAGTCATAACAATCACTATGTAAGTGAGTTTTTATTTAATGGACGAAATTTACAACTCACTAACCACTAATTATGTTCTATTAGGTTAGATGTTTCAGTAGAAAATCGGATTATTCGGATTAAAATCATCGGATAATCCTATTTAATTTTCGGATAATCCATATTCGGGGGCTATTTTTCATACCATATCCTATACCGTATCCGGTGTCAAATTCGGAATCGGATATCCTTATCCGTCGGATTTATTCAAACCGGATATGGATTGCTTAAAACGGTTTCGGAACAGGATTCGGTGCGGAAATTATCCTATCCGTTTACACCCCTATAAGGGACACCTCATGGCACGCTCTAACTTTCATTGTAATCGGCTCATATTGCCTTATAGTGAATTATAGCAGCACGTCGGGTTTCGCCACCGTTGCGAGATCCGAAGATGGGTAAACTAGTGCTCATCCCAACACTGGATACCTACATCTCCTACACCCACCTCTCTACCTAGCCGGATGGCACCCCTGTCCCGGCCAGATTCGACAATACCACGACACTTGGGCAAGGTAGAGTTTTGTTGCATGAGGGAGCAGCCATTCTTTGACATGCCTCAGGACTCTAACAATCCGCTCTTTTGGAGGAAAGAACAAGAACTTGTGATGACGGAGATTTATGTGAAGTTGTCCACGGCCAAGGCCGTTTGTGAGCAAAAGGTGCTCAATCTCACCTCCTTAAGCACTAAACCTTACTTTCAAGAGGCCGTATGGATTGCCCGGAAGCTTGGGCTTGAGAAGCTCATGTCCACTCAACAACACTTTGATATCAAGTTTGTGCAACAATTCTTTGCCACCGTTCAGTTTGGGAAGGATGCCGATGTCACTTTGACTTGGATGACCGGGCCTATCCGATGCGAGTCCACTATGACGCGCTTTGGTGAGTTGCTTGGGTATGGGTTCCGCAGTGGTGATGAGTCTAAAGGGAGGATAATGCATGTGGATGGTCTGCACTATGAGAAGGGTCGGTTGGCTCCTCTTTATCTCAACAAGGCCTCCGTAGGTACAAACAAGGACTTGCTACCCACCTTCAACATCCTTCTTCGCATGTTTCGATACAATATTGCCCCTCAAGCCGGAAATTTAGATGCTATTCGTGGTGGGTTGGTCAATCTTCTCCGCCAATCTTATGATGTTCGTAATGCCGGTGTGAATTGCCAAGGGTTTGAGATTGATGTCATGGACTTCATCAAGTGTGAGATTCATTGGGCCGTCCATGAGAAGAAGACTCCTATTTATGCACCGTATGTCATGATGCTAATTCTCTACCGGGTACCATCTATTAATCAAGAGCACTTCACTTTGCACAAGACCGACACTCTTCAAGTTCTCGAGCATGACAAGCCTTCTTCCTCAAGTGCTCCTTCACGAGTCTCTTTTGCTTCTAGTGATGAAGAAGAAGAAGATGTGGAACCCTTACCGAGGAGAAGTAAAAATGCCGACCCTCCCACATGGGTTAGCAAGGGAAAGGAGGGCGTGAAAAAGGAGATGAAGAAGCTCTCTTGGTTCCAAAGGACAATGCTTTGCATGAATGTTTGCCTTCACAAGGAGAACCATCAAGCCTACAAAGAAAGGAAGTTGATCATCCACAATCAACACAAGTTGTACAAGGAGTTGGAGAAGAAGAGGGATAAGTCTCCTCCCCCATATGTTGAAGAGAATCCAGCCCTTGACGAAGAGGGAGAAGAAGTGGGAAAATCATCCGGGAGTGAGAAGACCGTGAGCTATGACCGGTGGCATACCAAGCAATTCCCGTGGGCTTATTTTGATTTTGAAGATCTAACTTCTATGCCTTCTTCTTCGCGCAACACTGGCAAGGCACCTATGGGTGAGAAGGAGGTTGAAGTTGATTATGATGATGAAGCTAGTGGTTCAGAGTATGATGATGACGATGACGAAGATGGTGATGATGATGGAGATGCCACCGAGGAGGGACTCCGAGTGATTTTATGGGTCTAGTTAGCATCGCTTTTCTTTCTTTTTGGTGTCTCGATGCCAAAGGGGGAGAAAAGTTCTAGTAGGTCATCCGTGGAATTTGCATGGGTCGGGCACAAGCATTTGCTTTTACCATTTCTTGAGAGCTTGTGTCCATTTATCTTTATCTTGTTGATCTATGTGCTATGTTTGTTGAACTTTATTTGCTATCTTTATGTGATGTGTGGATCTTGGTGCCTATGTTAAGTTTTGTGGAGACATGGTTTAGGATATTATCTATGGATGAGATATGCATTGGAACTATCTATTTATCCTTATGCATAAGGTATGATTTTTATCACAAGCCTCAACCTATCTAATGACATGTCTTATTTTATTGCAAATGTAATTCTTATACATCTCATGTCATATTTCCTATGTGGTATCCTTCTCCTATATGTGTGCATCCCTTCTCATATGCAACTCGTTGATATGCACACATTTAGGGGGAGCTATCTTTTATCGTCTACATGATATGATTTTTGCTGCAAATCCGTGTGTGTTGTCATCTAACACAAAAAGGGGGAGATTGAAAGAGCATTTCCTAAACCCTAGTTTGTTTTGTGTGTTAGTTAACAACACTAGTGATTATCTAATGTGACGCTAAGTGATGCAGGATTATTGACATAATTATTACCTTGAGCATCAACCACAAAAAGGAAGTTTTGGCAGAGTTCTCTTGTTGCAGGTCAATCTCAGGCCGGAGTCTCCGGTCTGCCAGGACCGGAGTCTCCGGTCCCTGGATTTCCCTGCCTTGTGCCAAAGTGTGGTGCGCCTCTGATGTCTGTCCGGAGGATCACCAGAGGGTGTCCGGAGTCTCCGGTCTTGTCCGCTTCATCGACAAAGTCTTCGTGGGTCTGCGGAGTCTCTAGCCACAGCCGAAGTCTCCGGTACCCCCGACCGGAGTCTCCGGTCCTCCCATTATGGCCAATGTGTGGTGCGCCCCTGTTGTTCGCCCGGAGGGTCCCCGGAGGGTGTCCGGAGTCTCCGGTCAACTAACACCGGAGTCTCCGGTCCAAGTGAAGTCCAACGGGCAGATTTTTCAGAGGGGTATAAATACCCCTCCACCTTCCTCTTGCCATCTAGATCGACCAGCATTAAATGAACCCTAATTTCTCAGAGCTCAAATCAACTAGATCTCCCAATTACTCGATCCAAACTCATTGATCTTTGGAGGATTGAAGGAGAAGGCCCAGATCTACATCTTCACCAAGCCGTTCTTCATTTCCCCCTCATTCACTTGAGGGATTTCGTTTCTAGGGNCCCGGATCTACATCTTCACCAAGCCGTTCTTCATTTCCCCCTCATTCACTTGAGGAATTTCATTTCTAGGGTTTACTTGTAATCTCTAGATTCGTCTTGCTTACTACTTGTTGTAATTATGACAGATTTGTTGATTTTGGGAGCCCCCGATTAAGTTGTGGGTGTGTGCCCCAAGAACATTGTAAAGGCTCTGGATTCCGCCTTGAAGGATTCCGATAGTGGAAGGTGAACCTAACCCTTGTTGTGAGGTTCATCGGAGAATAGGGTGAGGCCTTTTGAGGCATCTTGAGTAGGCCTTTGTGGCGAGCTCACACCCCTCCAACGAGACATACTCCCTTAACAAGGAGGAACTCGGGAATACATCCTTGCCTCCGCGTGCTTCTACTTTCGGTTATCTCTATCCCCTCGTAGCTCTTACTTGTATCGTGATAATTGCCTAGTGCTAGTTGTTAGCTTGTCATATAGGTAAATTCACCGTAGTTGCTGATACCCACAAGTATAGGAGATCGTTGAAGTCTTCGATGTGTAAGTATAGTATCGATCCCCCGAGGAGTAGAAGGTATAAGTATTTATCCTCTCAATAAGAGTGTCACTTCCCTTATTATCTATGCACTAGACAAACTAAAATGATTAAATGATGCAAGTATTTTTGGGTTTTTGGTGTAGAGTTTGCAATAAAGTAAAATGCTGAAAATGAAATATGACAAGTGAAAGCTCTCAAAGAGAGAAAGCCCAATCCTCTATGCAGCAAGAGGACAAGCTCAAGTGTGTGTTTCTTATAGGTGGAGAGAGTTCCCAAGGGCTACCTAGACTTCATGGCATAAATATTTCTAAAACAACAAGGTAAACATTTTGTCAAGTTTTAATCTTCTTTGGACGGAGCCATAATTAGTTATAGCTAGATAAATAACTAAACCTCTTATGATGGATCATGTGGCCAAGTAAATGACTGCACAAGAATTATTAAGACATAAAGTCCCACCATAGCATTAATCTTTAAGGTCCCCGATATTAATACCCTCATAATGCAACTTCATGATTCGGTCTCAGGTTTACATGTCCTCCCAAGTCTCCCTCAATTCATTACACTACGGTGTTCTCCTATGAGCCCATATAGGTGAAGTGATGTGCAGTCGACGTTCGCACAACACCATCATAGAATTACGTCAAAGATAAAAACTAGACAAAATACCAACACATGTCATATAAAAATCATTGCCAATTCATCCTATATCCCCAGGAACATGAGAGAACTACTCACAACGTGAAGACATGATATGATTCAGTGGTACAAGTGATACAACACAATCTGAAAATATGATCTCACCCCCAAACAATGACAAGTAGCCAATCAAACAGAAGTGGGAATAGCACTTAAACAATAGCTAGGGTTCGAACAATCTCTGAGGGGATGAAGTGGATCACGAAGATGGTGATGGAGATGGTGCTGGTCTTGACGGTGGTGTTGATGGAGACTCCGGAGGGGGAAAGGAGGAGCCTTTCGGAGGTGATTCCGGCGGCGTTTCCCCCTCCGATCTTCTCCGACGGCAGCATTCTGTCTCCTGTTTCGTGGTTTTGTGTTTCTCCGCCGCCTCCTCTCGAAACTCCTCGGGAGAGACTATTTTTATAGTCGGTTTTAGGTCAAGACGAAGCTTCTGGAAGAAAGATCGACGGCAACGGAGCCACGAGGGCCAAATTGGTGGGTCCCATGCGGCCAAGGAATCTGGCCGCGTGGGCCCTCCTCTTTTGGCCTTCGGGTTTCCACTTTTTTGCTTCCTTCGCCCCTACGCTTTTTTCCTTCCAAAAACTGATGCTCGTAAATTTTCAGGTCATTTGGACGTCGTTTCGGTCCCTGAAACATCAAAATATAGAAAATAGGTTTTCTGCCAGTGCAGGGTTAATTCTAGAAAAATAGCAGAACTGTGAAATCTTCCCAAAATCATTATAAAACAATGATATAACCCTTATATGATGCAAATATGATTGAAATATGATTATTATAATGCAAAGTTCATGTATGCATTTTACATGCATCAACATCCCCAAGCTTAACCTATACTCGTCCTCGAGTATGAAGGTGATAAAACTAATATGGACTTTGCATTTTAATACTAACAATGGATATCAAAGATGATATTATTGCTACATAGAGTAAAATGATTCATTCTTTAAAGGAATAGCAATATGCAAGATAGATTATAAAGTGATATCAAATATTCAATGCAAGGATGTTCAATGATAATTCACAAAGTGTAACATAGAAGAAAGTACTATGGTCCAAATGTATGCATAATAAAAAGTAAAAAGGTCCTATGATGGTCATAGAGTACTCTTATAAAACTGAATGTAAAAGGTGGACACTTTGGATAGATATATATGAGTAGAGGTAAAACATGAACAAGTTTCATCTAACTTCCAAATGCTTCTACTTAAATTAATGTTTGCAATGTGGCATCATTGGTATCAAGCTCTCATTACCCCTTATTATAGCATATTGAATGATTAAAGTTTAAAGTGAAAGCAATTATGAGTAGTGTGCTTGACAAAGCAATGATTGAAAGTTTCATGCCCCTTGAATATGAGTACCTACACCATGGTGTTACTCAACTTGGGAAACAAAGCAAGTTCAAGCAAAAGCATTGTATAATAGCATCATTAAGAGGGTCAACTGGGGTACCTCTTGTCCCAGGACATGGAACAAGCCCATGTCAAAATGACAAGACAAACAAACATAATGAACGATATCAACACCCTTTTGATTTACTATTGGTATAGCTTTTTATTGTGAGGTGTATCACTGAAGGTTCACAATAGCATGTAAGTAAATTTCCACCATGACAACATGGCTTAGATTAGCGGCCCAGGTGTCTCTCTAGCCATTTATACAACTACTTAAACCTACTAAATTTCCACATTTATTTGGCACCATGATAAGCATTCATAAACAAAAGTACATGATATCAACTAGATATAATTTAGTGCAATGTTGAAAGCTTGCCATGTGACATCACATTTGGGCTAACTAGCAACCAAGACTCTTGTCAAACTCACAACTTCATAATTTTAATCACAATGGTTCATGTTTATTAAGTGCAATAGTAAGGTGTGAGAGCTATTTAACCAAAATTTTCTCATGACAATCAATAACATAAGCATTTAATTCAGAGGTATAGATAATACAAAGTACCATGGTAAACATACTCGGGATAGCATAAAGCTAATAGGTAGATATGGTGGACTCACTGGAGAAACTTTGGTTGAAGGTGTTGGAAAACAAGTTTTACTTCTTGGGATTTTGGGCTAGCAAAAGGGAGAAAGTTGACCGTCTAAATGCATGCACAAGTGTCCATAGAACTACTCAATCCATGTTAAACCAAGTAAAGTACCATTCAGCATCTAAACATGAATACAAGATAGCTCTTGATAAAACACTTGCAAATTGATACTCATTAAAAACATATGAATTATGCAACTATATGTATCTTTTTAAATCAACTTAACATCCCTATCCCATATTTTTTATAGAATCCAAACTTATTCAACCCAAACTTCCAGTAGCTCTCTAATATATAAATGGTAGTGGTGGTCTCAAAACAAAAACTAAACTAACATAACAAGCAAACAAAAGACGCTCCAAGTTTATGCGATAAAGTGTATTGATCGAAAAACAGAAATTAGACGTGTGCAAAACGAGAGTGTGTAAGTCCAGTGGGGTTGTATTCACATCCCCAAGCTTATGGTCTTCACCATCCTTGGATAGCTCTTGGTGCATCTCCTCTAATCACTGTGAAAAAACTTCAAAACAGTGTTTCTCCCATTTCTTTTCTGTGGGGTGACATTAGTAGTGATAGATAAATGCATTACTTTCTGCATATAATCCTTAGACAAAAATTCATATGAATGTACAGGGAGTATATAATGTTGTATGCCTACTTATAAACTTAATTGGATCAACAAGATTCATATTAAAAGTTCAAACGTGAATCAGAAATATGGGACAGAATCTGCCCAGAAAACTAGCAGCAGCGAAACGAATTTTTCTACCCGACTTAGCCATGTCTAAAAATTCTGAATTTTTTTAGAAATACATAGGATGAAAAGTTGCACTTACAGTAAGAATATGAGCTCATTCGGAGTTACATATTAGGAATGAAAAATTATACCGTGCACAGATTCGTGCTCGAATAAAATCTCCGAATGCAAATAGCAACTTTTTCATACCAAAATAGGTAAAACTTGGCCGGAAATGCAATTCGGTGCCCGGGCTCATCTGAGCCCGGCTGCCTTTCCGATTTTTTTAATTTTTGAAAATGCTTCGAAAAATTCTGAAAAAAATTATGCGGAAACATATTCACGTATGCAACACTCGTGTAAATTTTCGACAGAAAACATCAAATTTTGCGCCCTGTGCAAAAAAGACAAAAATCTGACAGACAACTAGTGGACTGTTCACCTATTTAAAAAGACAGATTTGTCTTTTTTACACAGGGCGCAAAATTTGATATTTTCTATCGAAATTTTACACAAGTGTTGAATATTTCAATATGTTCATGTCCAATTTTTTCAGAATTTTTTGAAGCATTTTACTATTTTAAAAAATCGAAAACAAAACCGGGCTCATATGAGCCCGGGCACCAAAACGCCACTCTCAAACTTGGCACTTTATTATTAATTCCAGAAACTAAACTAAAACCTAAGTCTCTTGTTACAGAAAGAGGAAACAAAGAAAATAAAAAATAAAAACAACCGGGTTGCCTCCCGTAAAGCGCTTTCTTTATAGCCATATAGCTAGGCTTACTTACTTGGTATCAAGATGGTTGGAGTGAGGTGGCTTGGCATCCCCAAGCTTAGATTCTTTTACTCGTTTGATATATGTAGGGTGAGGGGTAACATCCCCAAGCTTGAATGGTTGTCCCTCTTGATCTTTATTTATCACCCTCAACTCTTCCACTTGAAAGTTCTCTTCACACAAAACTCATCATAAAACTTGATTAGAGGGGTTAGTGTCTCCATAAATTAAATCCTCATAGGTACAGCAAAGACATATCATGAGTTGATTCTACACATTTTCTAACATTACTATTGTTTTGTATTGCTCTTTGATCAATAGAACCACACAAAACACAAATAATGAGAGTAATGCAAAATAAAGACAGAATCTGTCAAAAACTGGACAGCCCGTAAGGAGTGAATTTTCAGAGGCACCTACGTTGCTCAAATCAGAGAATTTTGAACTAATGAAATGTGTATTAATAACTGAATATTGTTGTCGTAAAATATCAGCTCAAAATTCCTCTTCTGTGATTTTATAAATTTTAGCAGTGAACCTCAGGAATCTGTTTTCTGGACAGCAAATCACTATTGTTCAATCAAACACTCTTTTTATTTGGTTTTAGCTTTGGGAAAAGTTTTAATGATAGAGACTTTGCAGTGGTTCCATTGGCATGAACAACACATGTTCAAGGTCGACCCCAACATCTCCATTACTCATCCTTCTCATTTACTTTCCCAAATTTAATATAAAGTGAAAATCTTAAACTAATTTTTTAGAAAACAGTAGGTAAAGTTATTTTGCAAGTTCTCAGATATAAGGGTGTGCCCAAACTGAATAGGTAATAAAAGCATAAAGAGCACACCACAAAACATTAAACCATTAACTTTTAAGTCTAACTCTTTTCCTATGCATTGGCATTTTATATATGAATAAATAACAGAATTTTGTGGTAACCAATGCATGTAATGATCAGTAGATTGCATTTTAAATAACATAGAAACATAAAGATAAGTCTTTCTTACTCTCTCATAATATTTACAAGTAGTGGAAGAAACTGTGATAAAACAAATATTAGATTGGTGCAACTTTGCAAACTTAGTGACATATAGAGGATTATTAAAACTATCATGTGAGCTATTAGTATGTTTTCCCCTCTCAAAATAATTGTAAGAAGCACCATAAACATGATGGTTATGGGTGAAATGATTATTAGTGTAAGATAATTTCAGCCCACATAAGTACTCTTCAACATATAAAAGCTTCTACTCCATGGTGTGAATAGGAGAGTTCAGAAATAAAGTAGGACTCTCATGAGTGAGAGTATTATCACAAGCAGCAAGTATATCATTTTTATCCTCACATAAAGTAGTAACAACTAAACATGGAGGATTATGAATAAGCATAGGACCATCATCTAAAGCATTATCATATAGCATGTCTAAACCGTACTCCTCATCATTTTTAAAATTATTATCAATAATGTTATCATTAGGCATTGGTTGATAGTCCTCCTCATCATCAGAATCATAAAGCAAAGTTTATCATCAACAAAATATTTAGTGTTACCCTCATCCATAGTTGGTGAAGGTGGATGTTTCCTATCTTCATTCTCTAGTTGTTCATCATTTTCTTCATCGTTTTTCTCTTCAATGTCCTCCTCTTGGGGCTGCATGGGCATCCCCAAGCTTAGGTTTTTATCCTCTCTTCACATACTTCCTCTTCCAAGCTTATGTTTTTATCATCTTCTTCCTGCAAAACATCAGTACTTTCCATGGAAGCAAGAATTATTTCTTTAACATAAACATTGTCACTAAATTCTTTTTGCAAACTTGGAGAATAATAGAAATTTGTACTTTCATTACACGAGCTTCATGACTAGTTGTAAGAAATTTATCAATAAGAGAGTCTATCTCATGGGCTCCAACATAAGCAATATATTTCTCAACTTGTTCTATATCAGGGCATGAAAATTTATCATCACGATAACAAGCAATTATAGGATCACTATTATACTTGCATTGATAGTGGGAATGTTTAATAGCTCTTCTATTGCACAAGTTACATCATGTAATTCACAAACTGAATAGCCATTTTGTGAAGAGCTTCAAGCAATTTACGCATTCTTGTTCCCTCTTCGGTTGATTCATATTCAAAGTAGGCTTCCATATTTTTAACATAACCATTAGGCATAGTGAAAGGACACGGATGTCGCCTAGAGGGGGGGGGGGTGAATAGGCTATTTAAAATTATTACGGTTAAGGCTTGAATAAATGCGGAATAAAACTAACGTTTAATTTATCAAGCCAAAACCTAAACTAGCTAGGTTCACCTATGTGCACCAACAACTTATGCTAAGCAATATAATCAACTAGGTGATAGCAAGATATATGACTTTAAGCTCGATGTCTATCACGAAGTAAATAGCATAAGTAAGAAGCTCGGGTATAGAAATACCGAGGCACTTGGAGACGATGATTTATCCCGAAGTTCACTTCCCAATGGAAGCTAGTCTCCGTTGGAGCGGCGCGGTGTTCACCAAAGTGAAAACACCGAGTAGCCTTGATATGGCACACCGTATCTCCGTTGTGTCTTACCACCAATGTGGCGAGGCACTTGTCACTATATTGCCGTTGAGGTTGACAACTAGAACCTTTACAAGGATGAAGCTCACTCCACAAGTTGGAGGGTCTTCACCAAATGCACCGAGCCACCAAGACTCGATGCCCAAGGCCGGGGCACACACCACAACTCAATTGGTGGCTCCCGGCAATGTCTTCGTAGCTACCAAAGCTCCGAGACCAACAAGGTTGGGCCTCCCTCCACAACCTAATTGGAGGCTCCCAACAAATCTCGTGAGCCACCAAGACCCCAAGAAATCAACAACCGTCTAGGGTACAAACGTTCCCTAGAGGAACAAGCTCTAGGGCACCAAAGCACCCAAGAGTAATAAGATTCCCAACTTCAACTTCCACGTATCACCGTGGAGAACTCAAACCTATGCAACTAATGCAATGGCAAGAACACACTAAGTGGTCAAGTTCTTCCAACCCGAATCCAACCAAAGCAACTAATGCTTGGGAGGGATTTGAGAGAAAGAACAAAGGAGAAACACCAAGAAACACCAAGATCAAGATCTACTAGGTTCCCCTCACTTAGAGGAGGAATGGATTGGTGGAAATTTAGATCTAGATCTTCTCCTTCAATTCTCCAAAGATCAACAAGTTTGGGTGGAGGGATTGGGAGATCTATGTGATTTGAGCTCTTCCAACAATGGAGGAGAGAGAGAAAAAGAGCTCTAATGGTTAGGGAACCTTTGGGGAAGAAGCCCCTTTATAGGTCAACAAGATTTGACCATTATGTAGTTTTCGTGGTCGTCCGGAATTGGTCCGGAATGGTCCGGAATATTCCGAAACACTAACAGAGAGCAAAACTGGTTCACCTCGGAATCCGTCCGAAATATATCCGGAAAATTCCGAGCTGTCCGGAATGACCCGGAAAATTCCGGATGAGATACAGAGTGTAAAACAGCACGCACGAGAAACGCGATATCTTTTGCATCCGGACTCCGTTTTCGATGATCTTGGACTCGTTTGAATCGCAACGAAGAGCTCTACTAGATCATGCAGAGAAACATCATATTCCATCATGTGAGGAGGAGGTCACAAGGAAAGAGTTTGACCTCTCTAGGAAAGACAAGCCGGTAAAACCTCCAACATCAAAAACGCAACAAGATATGCATATGAGATCAATTTTTGATGAACTAGACCTTGGTATGGAGATGAACACAAGCTCTAAATCCTCATATAGATGAAAGCCAAATAACATGCAATGGAGATTTTGGTATGGGTAGGAAGGAGTGAACCTTTCCTCACTAGTGAATCGGCAAAATCTCCACCACCGAAAACGCAATAGAAGATGCAACCAAATATCGTTTTCGAAGGACTTAATCTTGTCATGACTATCACGACAAGAACCAAGATCTCACTACGATAAGAGTCAAATAAGAACCAATAAAGATGATTGCAAGAATGCAAGGATGCAAAGGTTTGAGCTCTCTACGACCGATACGCTAAAGCTCACTTGAGAGCCCCTCTTGATAGTACGGTTACCTATCCTAAAACCTGGTCTCCCAACTACACCGCGAGACCGGTAAAATAGAAACCCTATCAAGATCATACCTTTGCCTTGCGCATTCCACTTGAGCTAGATGATGGTGATCTTGATCTCCTCTCAAGTGGATCACCTTTCTTTGCCTTGCGCATTCCACTTGATCTAGATGATGACGATCTTGATCTCCTCTCAAGTGGATCACCTTTGTTGATTACGCTCCGCTCGGTGAAGCCTCGCAAATTGCTCCCCCATATACCAATATGGGAGAGACACTCTTTCGCATATCTTCACTTGCCCTTATCTTGTATGTTGATCAACTTGCACTTAGCCTTGATCAACATATAATCTTCTTCTTTGAGCTTCGACTCCAACATATGGAGTTCAAGCATTCCATACGGACCAACACCTTATCTTGTATGTTGATCAACTTGCACTTAGCCTTGATCAACATATAATCTTTTTCTTTTAGCCTCGACTCCAACATATGGAGTTCAAGCATTCCATACGGACCAACACTGCAAATATAACTCAAAGCATACATTAGTCCATAGAGATTGTCATTAATTACCAAAACAACATATGGGGGCAACCATGCTCTTTCAATCTCCCCCATTTTGGTAATTGATGACAATCCCTTTTAAGAGGGTTTATATATAGTGAATTAAACAACCTTGCAAGACGAACACGCAAGGATGCATGAGCATGAAAGGCAAATGCTTAAGAACCAAACTAAGCATAAAGCCAAATTCCCTTAAACCCTCTAAACTTCTCCCCCATTGGCATCGATTGCCGAAATGGGAAGAAAAATTTAGAAGGCCAATATAATATGAATTTCTCCAAAAAGTGTGCATTTCTCAAAATGTGAGTGGAATCAAATGCACATATCCATTGACGAATAATTAGAGAAAATCAAACTATATTGAGGATCCAAAGATTGCAAAGGATGAAATCATTCTAAACATCTCCACGAAGGAGAAAGCCAATCAAAAGATCCAAAGCGAGAGTTCTAAATAAAAATGGAGAAGCTCCCCAATGTTCATGCTCTATTGAGGAGTGCACAAATATGGAATCCTCGCTCCCCCCACAATCATCTAGAACACTCACCAAGTGCAAGGATGTAACCATTAAAGCAAAACAAAGCACTTGCACCAAAGATGTGGTTGAGCCATAAGGAGATACCACTTAAAAGAAATTATCAATAAAGGCCCAACCAAGAGTATGTGTGTGTGACAAGACAATTAATTTGGTAAGACACATAGTCTTAACCAAATGGTGATAAGTTATACATCAAGTATTGACACACACAACTTACAAAGAAGATTTAAAAAAAAATGTTCACAAGCTCAAAGATACCAATTGGAAATTAAAACCAATCGATAAAACCAAGAGATAGTGAGAACATTTAGCCAACAAAATCAACATACTCACCGTGATGAGCATGAAGAGAAGAATCTTCAATAAAATGTGAGTGCGCAAAGATGCAAATAGAAATAAGACAAGCACTCACGAGACAAACTTGGAGCCACCAAAGAATTATAGATAGAAGACAAGGTGGCTTGAAAGAAAGTAGGATACCAAATAAAGGTGACCTCTCTCATATGTAAAGGTTTCTAAGTAGACAAATTGTTAATGATATTCATCGACAAAGAAACTTGCACATATAAAATGGTCGAAGAAAGGAGACCATGGTAACCAAAAGGAAGTCATGAATATACAAAAAGAGATTATTGCTTAAAAGCATAGCACATAGCTCAAATTTATCTCATGTATATAAATGAACTTCAAACACATCAAATGCATCACACATATCACTAAGGTAACAAGAGATAGTGGAAATGCTTTGAGATAGGCAACAAGTATCACAAAGAAATAATACCAGTTGAAGGAAGTTTTTTTGCAATTTCATCACAAATATCACAAAGATATACCAAGTGAAGAAAATAAGCCAAAACCACAACAATTGCACATTTAAGGTTTTCATGCCAAGGGGCAACCTACACAAGGTTGAATACAAGTAAAATATGCATGGGATAGATACTTGTTACCGATATAGCATTGGTGATGATGAAGATGAGAATTTTTGTTTATCATCAAAGCTTGACTCCTAAAATCACATGGCGAGACCACCTTCCTTATGAATGAGGCAAGCATCCAACGCTTCTCCATTGTACCTAAAACAAAATTCAAGTACAACATGGTTCCCAAACTCATTGGGTCCCATAGTAGTTAGATGAACTACAATACATAGGACATACTCCACATAAATATGTGCATATAGATGTGAATTTGAATTTCATGCACATCTTAGCCAATTTAGGATTCGGTGGAGTATTCCCTATATATTGGATCAAGAAAGAGAGGTATGCCATATAATATATATGTTAAGGGATATACATACAAAGTCTTTTAAGAACCAAACGAGATACAATTTGGACAAAACACCAAGTAAACCAAGAAGAGAGCACACCAAAGTGTGACACAAAAAGGTTGTCCAAATTAAATCAAAATCCAAATCAACACATGATTGAGGAAAGAATCAAATCAACATATGATTGATTCCAAAACACATCAACACATGAAGTGTGATATCAAAAGGAATCGAATCAAAGCAACATATGATTGATAAGACACCAATTGAAAATAAGATACCAACTAGGAGAAGATACCAAGAAGAGGATAATACTTGACCGGAATCAAGTAAAGTAAAATAAAGCAATGAAGTATCAAAATTCCCACAATAAATATCAATTGAAACAAATATCTACGGAGGAGATATTAAATTCCAATTAATACCAATTGAAGGTACCTAGGCAAGGCCAATGAGCATATAAGATAAAAGAAAGAGACATGCTCAAAGGATTTTCTCATTCTATAGGATAAACATAAAACAAGAAATGAGAAAGCAAGACTCCCAAGAGAGAGCAAGGTTACACCAAATAAACCAAACACCCTCTACACTTTTCATGATGGCACAAAGCATCAAGAGAAAAAGATTTGTCTTCCATAAACACATACGATAGAAATCAAATGCCAATTGAAAGGATCAAATATTGATAGATAGGATAGTGTTCTAAATAAAAGGAATGCTCCCCCAAGATTCATGCATTATTTTTGATATTTGCATTTGAATACAAAATGCACGCACAAGGGATCATTACTCTTCATATTTTATTTACAACACTAAATACTACCAATTTGAGGATTAGGATCCTTGCAAGATGCAAGGAAGGCAATGGGAGTCAAAATAAATATTTTGGCAAGAGATGGGGCAAATAAAAGCCAATGCCAATGTAAGGATAATCAAAAATATTCTATCACAAACATTAATATGGATTGTCCAAGGACAGTGACCATTTGGAATTATTTTCTCGGTGATAGAGGTATTCAAGAATATCCTCACAAGATAAAACATATGGAATGAGATAAGAAATAAAACACCATATTTGAATAAGGTTTGTTGGTAGTTCTAACTATTCAAACCAACCGGCAAGGCCATGGTTAGAATAATATGGAACAAATGGTTTCTCAACTAATGTATGGAAATGCATATTAGAGAAAAACCACACCAAGCAAACTCACACAAACAAGAGCCAAAAGATAGCTAAAAAAGCAAATTGGAACTAGTTCGAGCTAATATGCCACATAGGAATAAGATAATTTATAATATCAAATCTAAGTGGCAAACCTCAAATGTTCACATTTTGTAGGATTGTAATATGCACATAGCTTATTACTCCCCCATAATGTGATAATTCATTTTATCTAAGCAAGAGGCAAATAAAATCAACTAGAGATAATTAATGGACATTATAGAATTTGAATTTCTCATGAGCATGACACACCACATAGTTACTAGATAATCTTGATATATCAATACTAGGTGGTGTTCCTCATATACACACATTTTTAGGTTAGTGAAGTGCATAAAGCATATCACTCCCCCAAAATGGGATAGTCCATTAATCTCTCAAAAGAGCCCATTGAAATCAACACAAGATCCAATAAAGACTCAACACAAAGTTTACACATATATGGAGCGCACATTAACATACACAAACTTGATTGCTCAAGGTAAGTAATAAGCACAACATATACAATCACATGCTAGGAACAAAACTAACATATGCAAGGGAGCAAGCAACTTTCAATGTATATATAATTTAAATACAAGTTACCGCAAGAAGGAGCATTGGATATGAGATAATCCAATTGACTTGGCTTGATGAGATATAACCATGAAGATCCCTTAATTCTTCAAATGATAGCCAAGTCACCAATGTCCTCCATTACAACCTATTGATCAAGTTTGAGCTTGTTGGTCCCCAACCAAGTTGGGTCTTAAGAGGTTAGTCACAATAGGCTTGGCAACCCAAATGGTTCTTTTCTTGACACCACTTTGAGTTCCCACATATTTGGCAAACACATTGCCAACCCTATCCTTCCTAAGAGAATAAACATCATCAATAATTATGGGGTTGGATAGAGTACCATTTGTGCATGAAGAAGCCAAGTGGCCTTCTCACGGCATAAGTAGCAATATAGACTCTTTTCTTTCTTCTTAATAGGCTCCTTAACTTGAGGAGCAATGACTTGAGTCTTCTTAGGAGGTGGACCTTGTTCAACCCGAGGTTGAGCATGAGATTGAACAATAGGCCGCTTCCCTAGTTGCTTCTCACTAAGAAGCTTCTTATTCATTGGGCAATCCCTAACATGGTGTCCTTCAACTTTGCATTTGAAGCAAACAATCTTGGCCGAGTGATTGACTTGTTCTTGGCCCTTCTTATTGCTACTCTTGGACTTGTTCTTGATATTGGAGTTGAATCCAAGTCTACTCTTGTCATTGGGGGATTTTTGCACTCAACATGTTGTCAAATGTGGCCTTCCCTTTATGACGCTTCTCCACATCTTTCTTCAAAGAAGTGGCTTGTGCCTTGTGCTCTCTAGTCTTCCCTACAAGGTTAGTAGCTACACAAGTACTAGTGGAAGTTGAGGCTTCATTGTTAGAGCAACTAGGCACGAAATGTAATTCAACATATGATTTACCACTAGTGTGAGATGAAGAATTACAAGGACTAGCACATGGCATTGTAGCATTTTTAGTAGAGGTTGTGCCATTGTCCACATGAGGCTCACTAGATATTACCTTGGTAGCGATAGCCTCATGAGCTAACTTTAGCTTATCATGAGATACTAGAAGGTCTTCATGAGAGCTAGAGAGCTTCTCATGGCTTTCTTCCAATATCTCATAATTGCTAGTTAGCAATTTAAGTTGAGCCCTTAGCTCAACATTCTCCTTTAAAATGGATGCTTCACAAGAAATAGAGTTAGTAGCACAAGCATCAACATTAATAGCAATGGGAGAACAAGTAGGAAGCTCTTTTAGTAATTGAGCTTGGAGTTGATCATGAGACTTAGTGAGGTGTGCAAGAGAATCTTCCAAGGGCTTGACATCCTTTTCAAATTTCACATTAGCCTTAAGGAGTATAACAATTTCAACAACAAGCTCATCATTTTTTATTTTAAAATCATTAGCCACCTTGAGAGCTCTATCATGGGTTTTATTTGCTTTAGATAACTCTAAAGTAAATGTCTCCTCAAGATATTTCTTGGTGGTTTGTTCTTCTTCTAGAGTTCCTCAAGATCCGCAATCGTGTTCGCATAATCATGTTCACGGCTAAGACTTTCATCTTCACGAGCTTCCAAATTTTCAATAGTAAGCCCTCGCTCAATAAGGGTGCTCATGATTTCATGGAGGTTCTCACAAGCAATTTTATTCTTTGAAAGAGCATTAAGAACCATTTGACCTTTGCTACTAAAGTAAGCATTATTTTCTTCATCATCATTATTATTGTCATGATCATCACAACTTGACGATTTAGAAGAAATGCAAGGACTATCAACACAAGCGTGTGAAGCATTTTTAGTTCTAGATGTGCTTAGGTCCAAAGATAAATCATTGCAATAAGATAGAGATGAAATATCATCTATAGGAAGCTCACTATCATCATTGCAAAATTTATCCCTACTCACCATTGCATTATTTTGTGGCTTGCCACATGTAGGTGAAGTAGAAGAAGTTGAGATCTCATCACGCCCGGAGGTGGTGGGAGAACAATCATTCCCACAATCAATGGACACACCATATTTGTCGTGAAGCTTGGTCCATAGCTCATGAGCATTCCGATAAAGAGAAATCGACAAAGCAACTGCATTTCTCAAAGACATGAAAACCACTTTAGAAGCTTGAGCATCTAGATAAGAGTTTTCCTCATCCTCTAGAGGAGAAAAACCCATATCTAGAATTTTCTCTATATATGGATTAATGTCCCTAAAATAATTTAGCATGCGATTTCTCCAATCATTATAATTAGTGCCATCGAATATTAAATAGGCATTATGCACTAAACCACTAGACGACATCTTTACTCTTTAGGCCGTGAAGCCCTATAAAGAGAGAACCTCCTCTGATACCAATTGAAAGGACACGGATGTCGCCTAGAGGGGGAGGGGTGAATAGGCGATTTAAAATTATTACGGTTAAGGCTTAAATAAATGCGGAATAAAACTAACGTTTAATTTATCAAGCCAAAACCTAAACTAGCTAGGTTCACCTATGTGCACCAACAACTTATGCTAAGCAATATAATCAACTAGGTGATAGCAAGATATATGACTTTAAGCTCGATGTCTATCACGAAGTAAATAGCATAAGTAAGAAGCTCGGGTATAGAAATACCGAGGCACTTGGAGACGATGATTTATCCCGAAGTTCACTTCCCAATGGAAGCTAGTCTCCGTTGGAGCGGCGCGGTGTTCACCAAAGTGAAACACCGAGTAGCCTTGATATGGCACACCGTATCTCCGTTGTGTCTTACCACCAATGTGGCGAGGCACTTGTCACTATGTTGCCATTGAGGTTGACAACTAGAACCTTTACAAGGATGAAGCTCACTCCACAAGTTGGAGGGTCTTCACCAAATGCACCGAGCCACCAAGACTCGATGCCCAAGGCCGGGGCACACACCACAACTCAATTGGTGGCTCCCGGCAATGTCTTCGTAGCTACCAAAGCTCCGAGACCAACAAGGTTGGGCCTCCCACCACAACCTAATTGGAGGCTCCCAACAAATCCCGTGAGCCACCAAGACCCCGAGAAATCAACAACTGTCTAGGGTACCAACGTGCCCTAGAGGAACAAGCTCTAGGGCACCAAAGCACCCAAGAGTAATAAGCTTCCCAACTTCAACTTCCACGTATCACCGTGGAGAACTCAAACCTATGCAACTAATGCAATGGCAAGAACACACTAAGTGGTCAAGTTCTTCCAACCCGAATCCAACCAAAGCAACTAATGCTTGGGAAGGATTTGAGAGAAAGAACAAAGGAGAAACGCCAAGAAACTCCAAGATCAAGATCTACTAGGTTCCCCTCACTTAGAGGAGGAATGGATTGGTGGAAATGTAGATCTAGATCTTCTCCTTCAATCCTCCAAAGATCAACAAGTTTGGGTGGAGGGATTGGGAGATCTATGTGATTTGAGCTCTTGCAACAATGGAGGAGAGAGAGAAAAGGAGCTCTAATGCTTAGGGAACCTTTGGGGAAGAAGCCCCCTTTTTATAGGTCAACAAGATTTGACCGTTATGCAGTTTTCGTGGTCGTCCGGAATTGGTCCGGAATGGTCCGGAATATTCCGAAACAATAACAGAGAGCAAAACTGGTTCACCTCGGAATCCGTCTGGAATATATCCGGAAAATTCCGAGCTGTCCGGAATGACCCGGAAAATTCCGGATGAGATACAGAGTGTAAAACAGCACGCACGAGAAATGCGATATCTTTTGCATCCAGACTCCGTTTTCGATGATCTTGGACTCGTTTGAATCGCAACGAAGAGCTCTACAAGATAATGCAGAGAAACATCATATTCCATCATGTGAGGAGGAGGTCACAAGGAAAGAGTTTGACCTCTCTAGGAAAGACAAGCCGGTAAAACCTCCAACATAAAACACGCAACAAGATATGCATATGAGATCCGTTTTTGATGAACTAGACCTTGGTATGGAGATGAACACAAGCTCTAAATCCTCATATAGATGAAAGCCAAATAACATGCAATGGAGATTTTGGTATGGGTAGGAAGGAGTGAACCTTTCCTCACTAGTGAATCGGCAAAATCTCCACCACCGAAAACACAATAGAAGATGCAACCAAATATCGTTTTCGAAGAACTTAATCTTGTCATGACTATCACGACAAGAACCAAGATCTCACTACGATAAGAGTAAAATAAGAAATAATAAATATGATTACAAGAATGAAAGGATGCAAAGGTTTGAGCTCTCTACGACCGATATGCTAAAGCTTACTTGAGAGCCCCTCTTGATAGTACGGTTACCTATCCTAAAACCCGGTCTCCCAACTACACCGCAAGACCGGTAAAATAGAAACCCTATCAAGATCATACCTTTGCCTTGCGCACCACTTGAGCTAGATGATGGCGATCTTGATCTCCTCTCAAGTGGATCACCTTTCTTTGCCTTGCGCATTCCACTTGAGCTAGATGATGACGATCTTGATCTCCTCTCAAGTGGATCACCTTTCTTGATTACGCTCCGCTCGGTGAAGCCTCGCAAATTGCTCCCCCATATACCAATATGGGAGAGACACGCTTTCGCATATCTTCACTTGCCCTTATCTTGTATGTTGATCAACTTGCACTTAGCCTTGATCAACATATAATCTTCTTATTTTAGCTTCGACTCCAACATATGGAGTTCAAGCATTCCATACGGACCAACACCTTATCTTGTATGTTGATCAACTTGCAATTAGCCTTGATCAACATATAATCTTTTTCTTTTAGCCTCGACTCCAACATATGGAGTTCAAGCATTCCATACGGACCAACACTGCAAATATAACTCAAAGCACACAGTAGTCCATAGAGATTGTCATTAATTACCAAAACAACATTTGGGGGCAACCATGGTCTTTCACATAGACATTCCAGAAAGTTTCTCCATCTTTTTTTGTGCTTTGATATATAAAACTGAAAATAAAACTAAGCTAAATGCAAAACTTAAAGTAAACTAGAGTATATGCAAAACTGAAAATAAATATCTAGTGCAAACAAGAATAAAAACTTAAGCGCTACACTCCCCGTCAACGTCGCCAGAAAACGTCTTGATACCCACAAGTATAAGGGATCGTTGAAGTCTTCGATGTGTAAGTATAGTATCGATCCCACGAGGAGTAGAAGGTATAAGTATTTATCCTCTCAAATAAGAGTGTCACTTCCCTTATTATCTATGGACTAGACAAACTAAAATGATTAAATGATGCAAGTGTTTTTGGGTTTTGGTGTAGAGTTTACAATAAAGTAAAATGCTGAAAATGAAATATGACAAGTGAAAGCTCTCAAAGAGAGAAAGCCCAGTCCTCTATGCAGCAAGAGGACAAGCTCAAGTGTGTGTTTCTTATAGGTGGAGAGAGTTCCCAAGGGCTACCTAGACTTCATGGCATAAATATTTCTAGAATAACAAGGTAAACATTTTGTCAAGTTTTAATCTTCTTTGGACAGAGCCATAATTAGGTATAGCTAGATAAATAAACTAAACCTCTTCTGATGGATCATGTGGCCAAGTAAATGACTGCACAAGAATTATTAAGACATAAAGTCCCACCATAGCATTAATCTTTAAGGTCCCCGATACCCTCATAATGCAACTTCATGATTCCGTCTCAGGTTTACATGTCCTCCCAAGTCTCCCTCAATCCATTACAGTACGGTGTTCTCCTATGAGCCCATATAGGTGAAGTGATGTGCAGTCGACGTTCGCACAACACCATCATAGAATTACATCAAAGATAAAAACTAGACAAAATACCAACACATGTCATATAAAAATCATTGCCAATTCATCCTATGCCCCCAGGAACATGAGAGAACTACTCACAACATGAAGACATGATATGATTCAGTGGTACAAGTGATACAACACAATCTGAAAATATGATCTCACCCCCAAACAATGACAAGTAGCCAATCATACACAAGTGGAATAGCACTTAAACAATAGCTACGGTTCGAACAATCTCTGAGGGGATGAAGTGGATCACGAAGATGGTGATGGAGATGGTGATGGAGATGGTGCTGGTCTTGACGCTGGTGTTGATGGAGACTCTGGAGGGGGAAAGGAGGAGCCTGAAACATCAAAATATAGAAAATAGGGTTTTCTGTCAGTACAGGGTTAATTCCAGAAAAATAGGAGAATTGTGAAATCTTCCCAAAATCATTATAAAACAATGATATAACCCTTATATGATGCAAATATGATTGAAATATGAGTATTATAATGCAAAGTTCATGTATGCATTTTACATGCATCAGTTGCATATCTAGAGAATTTACCTTTGTGTCAAGCCTAAATTGAAAAGAATTAAAATTTGGTGTAGCACCTATTCACCCCCCCCCCCCCCTCTAGGTGTCCATACGATCCTTTCAATTGGTGCTCATTAATTAGGCTTCACCGCCTAAGAGAGTATGGCACCCGAGAGTGGAGAGCCTAAGGCCACTATTGGCGGAGTCTCCATGGATGACTTCAAGAAATTGGAGGCATCCATGGGTGCTCAAATGGAAGAGTTGCGTGCAATGATGGCACAACTCTAGAATGCTAATAAAGCCCCCGCATCTCCCTCCCTTGAGGTTAACGCTTCCGCCACTCAAGTTGAGGAGGGTGAAGGAACTAAAGAATCCCCTCCTAAAATTGATGGTGGGAAGGCGGAGTACCATGGGGTTCCGTTTGTGTACTCCCCGACCCACCTATTCCGCATCCTCATATAAGCAACAGGGGTGATCCACCTAGGCTTAATCCATCTTTATTTTCTAATTGGCAATTTCTTATGAGATCTCATGTCAAGAGTGCTTCTAATTGGATTCAAGGCCGTCGACCCAAACAACATGACAAGAAGAGAGGTTGTGGATTGCCAACTCAATGACTTGGCCCTCAACATGATTCAAACCGCCGTGGGAGAAAAGCACATGACTCACATCGAACTTGCCACCACCGCCAAAGAAGCTTGGGAGACTCTCTCCGAAGTGTTTGTTGGCAATGAGAGTATGAATAGGAATAGATTTGAAGCCTTGAGAAACCAAGCCGAGGGATTTTTCATGGTAGAAAGTGAAGACTATGAAGACATGTTTCAAAGACTCAAGACCATTGCCACTCAATTTAGAGCTCTTGGAGCCACCTATGTGGATGATGCTTGGATCAAGAGGAAGTATGTGAGTGCCCTCATGCCTTTCGAGCCCACCGACTTGAAGAGTCTCCAAGGAAGACACAACTATCACCTAATGTCTTCAAATGAAGTTATGCAAGAGATGGCGGAATTCAAAGTGGCCGCCAAGAAGGCCGAAGACGCTCGTGCCCAGGCCATTGGAATGCACAAAGGAACCTCACTTGCTTTGAAGGCCAAAGGTGTGGTGCAAGACGAAGATGATGAGACTCAAGAAGATGTGTCACATTGGCATCCCAAAGATCTTGAAGATACTCTCAAGGACTATTCGGCTCTCACATCTAAAGCCTTTTGGAAGAGTCCATCCAAGGCAAAGGAACTTGTTAACAAGTCAAGTGGAAGGAAGGAGGGTGGAAAAAGGGTTCGTTCTTGCTACAATTTCCAAGATTAATATCACTTTGTGACCGAATGTCCGTTTGAGAATCGTGAACATCATGGAGGGAAGCTTGTTCGCAAGGACAAGTCAAAGATCACTCACAAGAAACCATTCTTCAATAAGAATGCCATCAACAAGAAGCCCCCAAGAATTGTGTTGCTTGCTCAAGAAGAGTACTCATCCGGGGAAGAAGAAGAAAACCCAAGTGGAGTGGCCGCCATTGCCATAGCATCTTCATCATCTCCTTTCCTCTTTGAATCCCCCAATGAAAATATTTCCATCCCCTCTACATGATGTCTCATGGCCAAGACCGACGAGGTATCATCTCCTTCATATCCTAAGACCATGAGTAATGTGAATGATGCTACTAGTCTTAGAGTTAAAGAGGAGATAGTTGCCTTCGATCATTTCATAACTAACTTGCAAGGTGAAACCATGAAGCATGTTGAGGCTCTTATGAGTCAATATGGTGAAGCTCAAGAGATGCTTGAGATCAAGGGTAACATTGAAAGAGAGGATGCTATGGAAATTGCATCCTTAAAAGATAATCTCGAAGAAGAGCATGAGCTTAGGATTTCTCTTGAGGAACAATTAGAGTCTATAGAAGAGTCAAATGATTTAATTGTTGCTAAACTCATTAAAGAACGTGACCATGCAATTGCAAAATACAAAGCATGTAAGAAAGAAAAGGTCGAGCTTGGTGTTGGTCATTATAGACTAACCGAGGAGCTAGAGAAACTTTCCAAGGCTCACAAGGAATTGGAGAGTGAACACTCTACCCTCACCAAGTCGTATGAACAACTTCAAGCTCAACCGTCTAAAATTGATGTGCCTAGTTCCTCCACTCCTATTACTTGTGATCATGCAAATATCATTGAGGAAAATGCTAGGTTGAAGATCAATCTTGCTAAGGCCATCTCCCTAGGTAAGAAACCTTTTGTTACTTCACAAAAAGGGAGAGTTGGTGTTGGGTTTGTTGAGGAGGAAAAGAAGAAGGAGAACTTCATGAAAGATTCAAGGGCTCCTCAAGCAAAGAAGATCCCTCAAGCCAAGAAGGTCAACATTGCTAGTGGTGGTGCCACAAGGGGCAAAACCACTAGTGATGACTTTGCGGGAAAAACTAACCCCCACTACATTTTATATGTTGATTATTATGGGGATATCTATGCTAAAATTGTTGGTCCTAGAAATGTTCCTATTGCTCGTTCTATTTGGCTTCCTAAGACCCTTGTTGCTAACAAAAGATGACCCATTGCAAAATGGGGACCTAAATCAAAACAATGATTTCTTGTAGGACTATGCTTCCGGTGGGTCAAAATGGGTGCTTGATAGTGGATGCACAAGTCATATGACCGGAAGCAAGGAGATAATGACGGAGATGAGACCAAATCTAAATCACGCAACCGTCACTTATGGAGATCGATCAAAATCCGAGGTATCGGGTTTTGGCAAGGTGGTAGTCGCTAGGGATATCACCCTAGTGAATGTCATGCTTGTCAAAACCCTTGCTTAATTTACTTTCCGTTCGTGCACTTAATAAGATGGGCTTTGCCGTCTTTATTGATATTGATATTTGTTAGGGAAATAGCACAGATTGTATTCCCAGGGGCCAAAGGCCACAATGTATATAGTACAGGTACAGGCAAATATACAGAAAGCCCCCTAACAGGTGGGGAAAATACAATATACATATATACTCTAACACCCCCCCTCAAACTCATGGTGGATCCACAACACTGAGTTTGGAGAGTAAGAAGTCATGCTGCGCTCGGGTTTGTGCCTTTGTAAAGAAATCCGCCAACTGCAAATCTGAAGGCACATAATGAAGCGCAACAACCTGATCCTGTACCTGAGCACGTGTATAAAAAGCATCAACACCAATATGCTTGGTCAGCTCATGCTTGACCGGATCACGTGCGATACTGATAGCACCTGTACTGTCACACAAAAGAGGAGTGGGTGTCGTAACAGAGACCCCAAAATCTGCAAGCAACCACCGTAACCAGGTCACCTCAGCAATCAACGAAGCCATAGCCCGCAGCTCAGCCTCAACACTCGAACGGGAAACCGCTACCTGTTTCTTCGTCTTCCAAGCAACAAGCGAACCACCAAGAAACACACAGTAAGCAGAAAGTGAACGACGATCCGTAGGATCACTCGCCCACGTAGCATCCGAGTAACACTGGAGCTGGAGAGAGCTGGAACTAGGGAAGAAAAGACGACGAGTAATAGTGCCACGGAGATAACGAAGAACACGGAGGAGATGACTGTAGTGAACGGTGGTAGGAGCTGAGACAAACTGACTCAGAATATGAACAGGATAAGAGATATCCGGGCAAGTGACAGCAAGGTAAACAAGACTCCCAACAAGATGACGATAACGTGTGGGATCAGAAAGAGGATCACCATCAGTAGGACGAAGCTTAACATTAAGCTCCATAGGAGTCTCAACAGTACGGTCATCACTAAGATCAGCCCGAGAAAGAAGATCCTGAATATACTTTTCCTGGGAGATAAAGAAGCCATCGGCTGTAGAAGAAACCTCAATCCCAAGAAAGTAGCGAAGAGGACCAAGATCAGACATGAGAAACTGCTCACGTAGACGAGCCTTAACAAAGGCAATGTGCTCAGGGTCATCACCGGTGATGATCATGTCATCAACATAGAGAAGGAGCAAGGTCCGACACCGAGGAGAGGTGTAGACAAACAGTGCAGGATCATGAGCACTGGGAGAGAAGCCTGCGGCGATAACCACTGAGGAGAAGCGCTCAAACCAGGCACGAGGGGCCTGTTTCAGGCCATATAGAGATCGTCGAAGACGACAAACCATCCCATCAGGAACAGAATACCCAGGAGGAGGCTGCATATAAACCTCCTCACTCAACTCGCCATTAAGAAAAGCATTCTGAACATCAAGCTGGGACACAGACCAGCGTCGAACAGAAGCAACAGCAAGAAGAGTACGAACAGTGGTCATATGAGCCACAGGGGCAATAGTCTCGTCATAGTCACGGCCGTGCTCCTGCTGAAAGCCACGAGCCACAAGACGCGCTTTATAGCGCTCGAGAGATCCATCAGAGCGGGTCTTAATTTTATAGACCCACTTACACGTGATAGGACGAACACCAGAAGGGGGAGAAACAAGATCCCAGGTGCCAGTGCGCTCAAGCGCAGCGATCTCCTCAGCCATGGCAAGCTGCCATTCAGGATGACGCTCAGCATCCCGATAAGAAGTCGGCTCGGAGAGAACAGAAAGACCATACTTACTAGGAGAATAACGGTCAGGAGGACGACGCTGACGAACAAGCCGTGAAAGGGAAGACTCATCGGCGGAAGACGACTCAGCAGAAGAAGAGGAAGAAGGAATAGGAGAAGGAGGAGCCGAAACCGGAGAACGAGGAGTACTAGGCGGAGAAGAGGATGGCGCCGAAAATGGAGGAGGCGCACAAGAACTAGGAGGTGGAGAAGAGACAGCAGGAGGTGAATCAGGAAAAAGGAGAAAAGAGATATCATCCACCGGGTAAGTGCCAGAGGTGTGGCGAGGATAGAAGGAGCGCGTCTCATCAAACGTGACATCACGGGAGATGCGCATCCGACGACCAACAGGGTCCCAACAGCGGTAGCCCTTATGCTCATCACTGTATCCAAGAAAAACACACTCAACAGACTGAGCGGTCAGTTTGGTGTGTTCGCGAGGAGGAAGAAGAACATAGCAAGCGCAACCAAATAAACGAAGGGCCGAGTAGTCTGGAGAGGTACCAGAAAGACGCTCGAGAGGAATGCCACCTTGAAGGGCAGCAGACGGCTGAATGTTAATGAGGTAAGTCGACGTAGCAACAGCCTCAGCCCAGAAATGCGGCGGAAGAGAGGAAGCAATCATCATAGCACGGGTAGTCTCAAGAATATGACGATGTTTACGCTCGGCGACACCATTTTGAGCATGGGCACCGGGACACGAGAACTGGGCAAGGGTGCCCTGCTCAGCAAGGACACCACGCAGGTGCTGGGAGATATATTCTCCTGCAGAATCAGCACGAAACACACGAATAGGAGAGGAATACTGAGTACGAACCATGGCCACAAAGCGCTGATAAATAGCAAGCACCTCACTGCGAGAGCGCATAAAAAATAACCAGGTGTACCGTGAAAAATCATCAATGAACAAAATATAGTATCGATGGCCCCCTTTAGAAGCAAAGGGTGCCGGACCCCAAACATCTGAATGAACTAAATCAAAAGGTCGCTGAGATACAGACGCACTAGTAGGATAGGGAAGCTGAATCTGTTTGCCTAACCTACAACCCTGACACGAATGTAGAGACACATCTCCTGAGACAGACCCTAGAAGACCACGACGAACTAATGACGATAAACGAGAGCCACAAAGATGACCCAGCCGATGATGCCACTGCTGAAAAGAGCCAGTGACAGAAGCAGCAACCGCAGAAGGACTGGCTGATGAAGAGTCAGCGGAAGGAACGCGAAGCCAGTCTAACTCCCATAGCCCCGGGGACTCAAGGCTGCGAGGGCCAGCTCCAACCAGGGCCTGTGTACGACGGTCCTGAACAGCACAAGAATCAGCGTCAAGAATGACGCGACAACCAGAATCAGTAAGCTAACTAGCAGAAAACAGGTTCATCTTAAGACTAGGAACATGAGAAACATCAGGAACAGAGAAAGAGGAAGTAGAAAGGGTGCCTCGACTGGAAACAGGAAGAGAGGTACCATCAGCCGTGATAACACGGACAGGAGAAATAAAAGAGCGAAGAGCAGAAAGAATAGAAGACGCAGAAGTCATATGAAAAGAGGCTCCAGAATCCAGATACCACGGGGATGACGTACCTGACTGTGTAGAAGGTGGTGGTCGCACGGTGCCCGAAGAGCTAGTCACAGAACCAGCAGTACCCGTCGAGGAAGAGCCTGTAGCAGCGAGCAGACTACGAAGACCTCGGATAATGTCCTGATCAGACAGTGCAGCAGCAGAAGATCCTGACAATCCAGCCTGGGCAACAGCAGAAGATCCTGAAGAACCAGCCTGCCGACGAGCAAGGAACTGCTGACGTAAGCTGGGATCCCTCTTCCAGCAGCCCGAGATATCATGACCAGGCCTGTTACAGTAGGCGCAGGGAGGACGAGGAGACGCACGGGGCTGCTGAGACTGACTCTGGGCCGGAGAAGGAGAGAGTATCGGCGGACCTGGAGACCGCAACGAGGCTGGCGGCACAGAAGGACCACGAGCAGACGGCACAGGAGGACCACGAGCAGCAAGTACAGAGGGAACCTCAAGAAGACCAGCACCACGAAGACGAGTCTCCTCAGCCCGAAGCTCAGCTAGTACCTCGGAGAGCGGAACACGACCACGGGCAAGCAGCTGGGCACGGCACGGCTCAAACTCCTTACGGAGCCGCGACAAGAACTCATAGACGCGCTGAAACTCCAGATCCGCGCGCACAGTCAGACAGCAGGGACAGGTGCCACACACAGCAGTACGAAGAGAATCAAGCTGACGCCATATAGCAGCACTCTGAGTGTAGAAGTCATCAATAGTGGAATCACCCTGCTGAAGATCATGCTCCTGACGAACCACGGACAAGTAAAGAGCATCGCCAGACGGCTGATAGCGCTGACGAAGAAAAGTCCACTGAGCAGCAGCAGTGGGAAGACCCATGAACTCAGCAGCATACTGAGGCAGAACACTGGAGGTGAGAACAGCAGCAGCACGAGCATCCTCATCTATCCACTGAGCGTAGTCAGACAGATCCAGTCGGTATGTCGCAACTGCAGTAGAATGCTCCTCGACCTTCCCTTTATAATCAGCCAGAGCAGTGTCATAAGCACTCTGGGCTGCATCCTTAGCCTCCTGAGTAGCATCGGAAGCAAGGGCAACAGGCGGCGGCGCAATGGGTGCCAGAGGAGCAACGGGGCGCGGCGGACAGGAGACCTCGCCAGAAAGCACACCCCAAAGACGAAGACCGCGCATGTGGACGCGCATGAAGGCAGCGAAATCAGGGTAATTCGCGCCATCAAAAATCACCGGGCAGCGAGGAATCGCAACATAGCCCGACGAGGAAGACATTGTACCTGTTTTTTTTTTTTTTTTTTTACGGAAACAGAACCGAACAGAGACTCAGCAAGCCGAGCCGAGCCGAAGAATCAGCTCGAGCTGAGCCGACGAGCCGAGCCGAGCCGACGAAACAGATCGAGCCGATCTAAGAAATCGATCGATCGATCGCCGGGACGACCAGCGGGCGACGACGATGGAGAGCGTAAGCAGCAGCAGCAGCGGACGACGGCGGTGGCCGGGGATGCAGGAGGTGGCCGGGGATGCGGGAGGTGGCCGGGATGCGGGAGCGGCCGGTGATGCGGGAGCTGGCCGGCGATGCGGTCGGTTATGCGGGAGCGGCCGGTGATGCGGGAGCGGCCGGTGAGCAGCGGACGACGGCGGTGGCCGGGGATGCGGGAGGTGGCCGGGATGCGGGAGCGGCCGGTGATGCAGTCGGTGATGCGGGAGCGGCCGGTGATGCGGGAGCAGCCGGTGATGAGGGAGCGGCCGGTGATGCGGGAGCGGCCGGTGATGCAGGTGGGAGCGGCCGGTGATGCAGGTGGTGCCGGGGCGGAGACGAGAAGCGGCGGTGGCGGCCGGGGCGCGGCGGCGTGTGGCCGGGGCGCGGCGGCGGCGACGGCCGGAGGAGGAGCCGGCGACGGGAGGACAGCGACGGCGACACACGGGCGGCGGCGCACGATGGCTTCGGCCGGGAAAAAAAAAGACCTAATTTTGCTCTGATACCATGTTAGGGAAATAGCACAGATTGTATTCCCAGGGGCCAAAGGCCACAATGTATATAGTACAGGTACAGGTAAATATACAGAAAGCCCCCTAACAGGTGGGGAAAATACAATATACATATATACTCTAACAATATTGTGGTACCCTTGTGGAGCAAGACTCTAAAGGTCACTTTCATTGGGTACGTCGAAAATGATTTGTTTGTGGTTGACTTTTCAGGGAAAACCACTTCCAATTCGATGTGCCTTTTCGGAAAGGCCAACTTGGGTTGGTTGTGGCATCGCCGCTTGGCCCATGTAAACATGAGAACTTTGCAAAGTCTTCACAAGGGTGGCCACATTCTTGGACTAAAAAGAAAATGTCTCTTTTGCCAAAGATCGTGTTTGTAGGGCATGTGTTGACGGGAAGATGCATGATTCTCCCCATCCTAGCAAGACTATTATTTCATCCAAGAGGATCTTGGAGCTCCTCCATGTGGATCTTTTTGGTGCCGTTCTTAGGGCTGGAATTAAAACTCGGAACTCGCGAGTTAAACGAGCAACTCGGAACTCAACTCGGCTCGACTCGAACTCATTGCTAAACGAGCCGAGACGAGTTTTCATTTTAGATGCTAAACGAGTTCGAGTTAAACGAGCCGAGTTCCGAGCTACTCGTTTAGCTCGTTTAACTCGGTAAAATAAAATCGTTACATTATTCTTGTCTTTGTGAATTATTTTACCTCATTATCATAGTTTAACGACTAGATAGTACTTAATATTGTCATAGATTGTTTGATAATTGCATCATACATGAATAAATAATTAGAAAAATACATATAAAATCTATTATAATGCATGTTAACAGTTTTACCGAGCTAAACGAGTTAAACGAGCAAACTCGCGAGTTTAGCGAGCCGAGCCGAGTTCCAATTTTGAACTCGTTTGTCGAACGAGCCGAGTCGAGCCGAGCTCGCTAGTTGACCGAGCTTGAACGAGTCGAGCCGAGCCAGCTCGGCTCGGCTCGAATTCCAGGCCTAGCCGTTCTCAAAGCTAGTCTTGGTGGGAAGAAGTATTGCTTGGCGATTGTTGATGACTATTCAAGATTCACTTGGGTTCATTTCTTCAAGTCGAAGAGTGAGACCCAACAAACCTTCATCGACTTCTCCATTGAAATTCAACGTCAACACAATGTCCCCATATTGGCAATTAGAAGTGTCAATGGCTCCGAGTTCAAGAACTACACCCTAAATGAATTTCTTAGTGAAGAGGGTATTCGTCATCAATATTCCGCAACTTACACTCCTCAACAAAATGGTGTAGACGAGAGGAAGAACCAGACTCTTATGGATATGGCAAGGTCCATGTTAGCGGAGTTTAAGTCTCCGTTGAGTTTTTGGGCGGAGGCTATATCCACGGCATGTCACTCATCCAACCGGCTCTACTTCCACAAAGGATTGAACAAGACTCCCTATGAGATCCTCACTGGCAAGAAGCCTAACATATCCTACTTCCGTGTTTTCGGTTGTAAATGTTTCTATTTGATTAAAGGGTGTCGCTTAACTAAATTTGAATCTAAATCTCTAGAGGGTATCTTTGTTGGTTACGGTGCCGAATCCCACACTTATAGAATCTATGACAAGGCCTCACGGCGTATCATAGAATCTTGTAGTGTGGTGTTCGAGGAAAATGACGGCTCCCAAGTGGCGCAATTTCATGTTTCCGATGTAGATGATGAAATTCCTCAAGAAGCCATAAGAAGAATGGGTGTGGGATTTTCCGCCCCATTGAGGAACCCCTTGTGGTGGATCGAGAAGGACAATGCTCTACTCAAGTGGAGCCCTCATCTTCATCAGAATTACAAGCAACTGCTGCTGGAGCCAATGATGCACCTGACCAAAGACAAGCACAAGACCCTCAACAAGCTGATCAGGACCAAGTCGCCAGACCGGAGACTCCGGTCATCTTGACCGGAGATTCCGATGGGCCGGAGATTCCGGTGGGCCGGAGACTCCGGTCTACTTTAAGCAGAAGGCAGCTCTGGTCAGGATCTTGGTCCATCTTTCTCTTCCAGTGATGAACCTATGCATTTTGAGGACCAAGGTCAAGACGGGGACACAAATGATCAAGATGATCAAGTGATACCTCCAAGATGCAATGAGGATATCGAAGCCCGTCGTCGAGCTAGAGTTGCAAGAACCATGGAAATTCGTGAGCATACTCTTGAGAAGGTGATTGGTGATGTGAGAGGCAAGGTGTCCACCCGGAGGCAATTGGCAAACTTTAGTGATCATCAAGCTCATATCTCCATGGTGGAACCGAAGAAAGTGTGTGAAGCTCTTGAAGATCCGGATTGGTTGGAAGCCATGGATGAAGAGCTCAACTATTTCGAGCGCAATAAAGTTAGGAAGTTAGTTGAGAAGCCAAGGAGTGCCACAATGTTATTGGCACAAAATAGATTTTCAAGAACAAGCAAGATGAACATGGCATGGTTGTGATGAAAAAGGCTAGATTGGTGGCTCAAGGGTACTCTCAAGTTGAAGGCATTGATTTTGGAGAGACCTATGCTCCCGTGGCCCGCCTTGAGTCCATCCGTATCCTTCTTGCTTATGCATCCCGCTATAACTTTAAATTGCAACAAATGGATGTTAAAAGTGATTTTCTCAATGGTCCCTTCAAGGAGTTGGTGTTCGTTAATCAACCCCCGAGGTTCAAGGATCCCAACTTCCCTAACCATGTCTACAAGCTTGATAAGTAGGGCTGGAATTAAAACTCGCAACTCGCGAGTTAAACGAGCAACTCGGAACTCGACTCGGCTCGACTCGAACTCATTGCTAAATGAGCCGAGCTGAGTTTTCATTTTAGATGCTAAACAAGTTCGAGTTAAACGAGCCGAGTTCCGAGCTACTCATTTAGCTCGTTTAACTCGGTAAAATAAAATCGTTACATTATTCTTGTCTTTCTGAATTATTTTACCTCATTATCATAGTTTAACGACTAGATAGTACTTAATATTATCATAGATTGTTTGATAATTGCATCATACATGAATAAATAATTATAAAAATACATATAAAATCTATTATAATGCATGTTAACAGTTTTACCGAGCTAAACGAGTTAAACGAGCAAACTCGCGAGTTTAGCGAGCCGAGCCGAGTTCCAATTTTGAACTCGTTTGTCGAACGAGCCGAGTCGAGCCGAGCTCGCTAGTTGACTGAGCTTGAACAAGTCGAGCCGAGCCAGCTCAGCTCGGCTCGAATTCCAGGCCTATTGATAAGGTGCTCTATGGACATAAACAAGCCCAACGTGTGTCGTGGTGTTGACATATGCCTATGGGAAGGCTTGAGTGGTGTGGGAGCAGCTAACACAGCCGGCGGCATCTACAGGCGGGATTGGGAACAAGCATGCACACTAACACACGATGTACCCAGGTTCGGGGCCCTCGTGAGGAGGTAAAACCCCTACTCCTGCATGATCTGGTGTATATGGTGGAGTTCATATGGTGTTACAATGTTGCTCCTTGAGCTGTATATGAGAGAGAGTGAGCAGCCGGCTAGCACAGGCTGGCTAGAGCAGGCCGGCCGGCTGGGGGGAGGAGCGGCGCTCGGCCGGCTGCCCGGGGGGTCTCCGAGGCGTCCGAATCTGAAGAGTGAGGGCTGCCCTGGTGCTCCTTATAAAGGGGAGCCCAGGGGACAAGGGGTGGCCCGCGTGCCTAACTTATACTATTCGGGGGACACGGCGCACTGTAGTGCATAGTGTCTACTATTTATCAACAGTGTTCTTCCATCAAGCATAGTGTTGCTATTCATCAATAGTGTTCTTCCATCAAGCATAGTGCATAGTGTCCGGCTGTCTCGTCGGCGTGTGTCCGATGGGACGCGGTGGTTGACTTCTCCTAGCACGTGATCCGGCTGGCAGATGGCCAGCCGGCCTGGACGCAGGCGGCCAGCCCTCCAACCGGCCAAGCTCCCAGCCGGCCAAGTCCGGCAGCCAGATGAAGTCGAGTAGCCAGCCAGCTGCCGGATCATCGTCTTGTCTCGTGGAGTCACGAACTTTGGCATATCGGGGGACCATTCCGCCGACAACGTGCATGGTATGAGCATCTTAGAGAGTTATTGTTAGGCCGTGGATTTGAAGTTGGGCAAATTGATCCCACTCTTTTTACTAAGAGGGTTAAAGGAGAACTTTTCGTATGCCAACTATATGTTGATGATATTATCTTTGGCTCATCTAACAAAGCTTTTAATGATGAATTTTCAAAGCTTATGACCGATAGGTTTGAGATGTCTATGATGGGCGACTTGAAGTTCTTCCTTGGATTTGAGATCAAGCAAATGAGAGGAGGGACTTTCATTAGCCAAGAAAAGTATATTCAAGACATGCTCAAGAGGTTTAATATGGCGGATGCTAAGGAGAAGAAGACTCCTATGGATACCAAATGCCATCTACGACTTAACCCAAAGGGTATAGATGTGGACCAAAAGCTCTACCGCTCCATGATTGGTTCGTTGCTTTATCTTTGTGCATCTAGACCCGATATTGTGTTGAGTGTAGGTGTGTGTGCAAGGTATCAAGCCGTTCCTAAGGAAAGCCACATGGTGGCGGTCAAGAGAATCCTACGATATTTGATTAATACCCCAAGGTTTGGTTTGTGGTATCCAAGGGATTCATCTTTCACTCTTTGTGGGTACACGGACTTGGATTGGGCCGGTGATCAAGATGATAGACAATCAACTTTCGGGGCATACCAATTTCTTGGTAAGTCCTTGGTGAGTTGGTTTTCTAAGAAGCAAAATTGTATTTCTCTCTCTACCGCCAAAGCCGAGTATGTGGCCGCCGCTAGTGCTTGCACTCAGTTGTTATGGATGAGGCAAAATTTAAAGGAATACGGTGTCAATTGTGACAAAGTGCCTCTATTGTGTGACAATGAAAGTGCTATCAAGATTGCCTACAACCTGGTGCAACATTCAAGAACCAAGCACATTGAGATTTGTCATCACTTCATTCGAGATCATGTTGCCCATGGAGATATTGAGCTAGCTTATGTGCCAACCAAAGACCAACTTGCCGATATATTCACGAAGCCACTTGATGAAGCAAGATTCACTTATTTGAGGAATGAGCTAAATATTGTGGATTCAAGGAGCTTGACTTGTCCATCTTGCACACACATCTATAGGTTGACTATATATTTGGTTTAGGTGTAGGCATGGATTTAAGGGGAGTGTTGTCCTAATAAATTGGGCTCTCCCTCCCCCCAATATTCCTAAAGTAAAATTTCATTTGTCTCTATTTTCAATTCATGAATTGTGAGCTTAAATGACGAGTATTGGTTATGAATCCAAGATATATCTTCGCGGTGTCATGTCATAAACTCTTAAATGGTGGCCTAGGCCACCAACCTCTTCTTTATGAAGAGTTGGTTCTTTTGGTGTTTCATTGGCCTTTTTTTTGCAAATCTATTTGTTCATATGGGAAACTCACTCAATCTTGGCATTTATTGAATTTGCTTCTTGCAAGTTGAGTGTGAAGTACCATCCCAGTTTGTGAAATCTATCCCAAGCCCCATCTTGTCCCAAAAACTTGCTCCTCTTGCCACATACATGTCCAACACCATAAATTGCATTTCTGAGCAGTGGGGGCCGGAGACTCCGGTGTGTAGCACCGGAGACTCCGGTCTGACCTAAGTCTCCGCCCTAAGCCACGGAGACTCCGGTGTGCTTAGGCCGGAGACTCCGGTCTCGGCAGTTTTCGCAGGGTTCTAAAGGGGATCGGGGTGGGGGGTTGAATCACAACTCCCTCTCCACCCCGACCCCAAACTCTCCCCTGTCGCCGCCCCTGCTTGGAGGTGCTCTCTGCCTGCCCCCAGCCACCGGATTCCACCGTGCCGCCAGCCCCCTCCACCTTTCCAACACCGGGGACCGTCCTCCCCATTGTTGGTCTCCACCGTGAAGGTCCAAGGTATCTTCCTCTCTCCGTCTCCCTAGGTTTTCCTAGTTGATGGATTGAGGGCTGTACTTTTGTTCCTTATGGTGTAGAATCCTTTAGCTGGCACTTTTTCATCTAGAGGTAACAATTTTAGAGTCTTTTGCAACAATTTTTGACCTAACCCTAGGTTTCCTGTCTAAGGGACGGAATCTCCGGCCCCTATGACCAGAAACTCCGGTGTAGTTCAATTTTTGGTGCTTTCGACTCTCCAATTGTTCCTTCTTTTCCTCTCATGGACTTGTATGCTTATCCCCATGCTGTCCTCTATCTCCTTTTTCACAGATAACAGGAGGTATAAGAACCCCGCTCACAACCCCAATAGACCAACTCGGAAAGAAAAAATGGGCACTCGGGCCTATCTTGACGTGACAGCGGATCGCCATGTTGTACAACGTGATAGAGGTGCTACTTCTAGAGAGGCAAGGGAAGCTACTGAATTGAAAAAAGCTGAGGCTGAATTTCTTGCAAATGAGAGGGCTAAGAAGGCTCGTTATGAGAACATTACCTCTGTACTTGACTTGGGCAAGGTAGAGTTTCGTTGTATGAGGGAGCAGCCGTTCTTTGACATGCCTCAAGACTCCAACAATCCGCTCTTTTGGAGGAAAGAACAAGAACTTGTGATGACGGAGATTTATGCAAAGTTGTCCACGACCAAGGCCGTTTGTGAGAAAAAAGTGCTCAATCTCTCCTCCTTAAGCACTAAGCCGTACTTTCAAGAGGCCGTATGGATTGCCCGGAAGCTTGGGCTTGAGAAGCTCATGTCCACTCAACAACACTTTGATATCAAGCTTGTGCATCAATTCTTTGCCACCGTTCAGTTTGGGAAGGATGCCGATGTCACTTTGACTTGGATGACCGGGCCTATCCGGTGCGAGTCCACTATGACGCACTTTGGTGAGTTGCTTGGGTATGAGTTTCGCAGTGGTGATGAGTCTAAAGGGAGGATAATGCATGTGGAGGGTCTGCACTATGAGAAGGGTCGGTTGGCTCCTCTTTATCTCAACAAGGCCTCCGTAGGTACAAACAAGGACTTGCTACCCACCTTCAACATCCTTCTTCGCATGTTTCGGTACAATATTGACCCTCAATCCGGAAATTTAGATGCTATTCGTGGTGGGTTGGTCAATCTTCTCCGCCAATCTTATGATGTTCGCAATGCCGGTGTGAATTGCCAAGGGTTTGAGATTGATGTCATTGACTTCATCAAGTGTGAGCTTCATTGGGCCTTCCATGAGAAGAAGACTCCTATTTATGCACCGTATGTGATGAAGCTAATTCTCGACCGGGTACCATCTCTTAATCATGAGCACTTCACTTTGCACAAGACCAGCACTCTTCAAATTCTCAAGCATGACAAGCCTTCTTCCTCAAGTGCTCCTTCACGAGTCCCTTTTGCTTCTAGTGATGAAGAAGAAGAAGATGTGGCACCCTTACCGAGGAGAAGTAAGAATGCCGACCCTCCCTCATGGATTAGCAAGGGCAAGGAGAATGTGACGAAGGAGATGAAGAAGCTCACTTGGTTCCAAAGGGTGATGATTCGCATGAATGTGTGCCTTCACAAGGAGAACCACCAAGCCTACAAGGAAAGGAAGTTGATTATCCATAATCAACACAAGTTGTACAAGGAGTTGGAGAAGAAGAGGGATAAGACTCCTCCCCCATATGTTGAAGAGAATCCACCTGAGGAATCATCCGGGAGTGAGAAGACCGTGAGCTATGACTGGTGGCATACCAAGCAATTCCCGTGGGCTGATTTTGACTTTAAAGATGTGACTTCTATGCCTTCTTCTTCGCGCAACACCGGCAAGGCACCTATGGGTGAGAAGGAGATTGAAGTTGATGATGATGATGAAGCTAGTGGTTCGGAGTATGATGATCACAATGACGAAGATGGTGATAATGATGAGATGCCATCAAGGAGGACTCCGAGTGATTTTATGGGTCTCGTTAGCATCGCTTTTCTTACTTTTTGGTGTCTCGATGCCAAAGGGGGAGAAAAGTTCTAGTAGGTCATCTGTGGGATTTGCTTGGGTCTGGCACAAGCATCTGCTTTTACCATTTCTTGAGAGCTTGTGTCCATTTATCTTTAGCTTGTTGAACTTTATGTGCTAGCTTGTTGAACTTTAGCTTGTTGAACTTTATGTGCTATGTTTGTTGAACTTTATTTGCTATCTTTATGTGATATGTGGATCTTGGTGCCTATGTTAATTATTGTGGAGACATGGTTTCGGATATTATCTATGGTTGAGATATTTGTGGGGTGAGATATGCATTGGAACTATCTACTTATCCTTATGCATAAGGTATGATTTTTATCACAAATCTCAACCTATCTAATGACATGTCTCTTTGTTTTGCAAATGAAATTCTTGTCTATATATCATGTCATAATTCCTTTGTGGTATCCTTCTCCTATATGTGTGCATCCCTTCTCATATGCAACTAGTTGATATGCACACATTTAGGGGGAGCTATCTTTTATCGTCTACATGATATGATTTTTTTTGCAAATCCGTGTGTTGTCATCTAACACCAAAAAGGGGGAGATTGAAAGAAAATTTCCTAAACCCTAGTAGGTTTTGTGTGTTAGTTAACAACACTAGTGATTATCTAATGTGTTGCTAAGTGCTGCAGGATTATTGACATAATTTTTATCTTGAGCATCAACCACCAAAAAGGAAGTTTTGGCAGAGTTCTCTTATTGCAGGTCAATCTCAGGCCGGAGTCTCCGGTCTGCCAGGACCGGAGTCTCCGGTCCCTGGATTTCCCTGCCTTGTGCCAAAGTGTGGTGCGCCTTTGGCCTCCTGTCCGGAGGTACCCCGGACGGTGCTTGGAGTTTCCGAGGTGGCCGGAGTCTTCGGCCTCTGGACCTCGGAGTCTCCGGTCTGTCTACCTCGAGCCCTTGAAGACGCAAGTGTGGTGCGGTACTGGATGGTTCACCGGAGGTACACCGGAAGGACCCCGGAGTCTCCGGCCTCGCCGGAGTCTCTGCCCCCAAGGAGACCGGAATCTCCGGTCTGGCCAGGAGACTTAAAGCTTCCGGAGTTGGGCGGAGTCTCCGGTTTACACCGGAGTCTCCGGCCCTCTAACACCGGAGTCTCCGGTCCAAGTGAAGTCCAACGGGCAGATTTTTTAGAGGGGTATAAATACCCCTCCACCTACCTCCAGCCAGCTAGCTCGACCAGCATTAAATGAACCCTAATTTCTCAGAGCTCAAATCAACTAGATCTCCCAATTCCTCCATCCAAACTCATTGATCGTTGGAGGATTGAAGGAGAAGGCCCGGATCTACATCTTCACCAAGCCGTTCTTCATTTCCCCCTCATTCACTTGAGGGATTTCGTTTCTAGGATTTACTTGTAATCTCTAGATTCGTCTTGCTTACTACTTGTTGTAATTGTGACAGATTTGTTGATTTGGGAGCCCCCGATTAAGTTGTGGGTGTGTGCCCCAAGAACGTTGTAAAGTCTCCAGATTCAAACTTGAAGGATTCCGATAGTGGAAGGTGAACCTAACCCTTGTGGTGAGGTTCATCGGAGAATAGGGTGAGGCCTTTTGAGGCATCTTGAGTAGGCCTTAGTGGCGAGCTCACACCCCTCCAACGAGACGTACTCCCTTAACAAGGCGGAACTCGGGAATACATCCTTGCCTCCGCATGCTTCTACTTTTGGTTATCTCTATCCCCTCATAGTTCTTACTTGTATCGTGATAATTGCCTAGTGCTAGTTGTTAGCTTGTCATATAGGTAAATTCATCGTAGTTTCATATCTAGAGAATTTACCTTTGTGTCAAGCCTAAATTGAAAAAAATTAAAATTTGGTGTAGCACCTTTTCACCCCCCCTCTAGGTGCCCATACAATCCTTTCAGAAACGCAGGCATTGGAATGTGGCCGAGAATGATCACTGTGTGCTCTGCCCTTTGCATGCATATGAGGATAGGCAACACCTTTTCTTTACATGTAACTTTAGTCAGCGTGTCTGGAACTATTTGCAAATTCAGTGGACTGTGGGGACAATATTGAGGTAGCTCTGGCTCGGAGGAGGTTTGGTCATGTGTTCTCAATGGAGGTGACCATACTTGCTTGTCGACACATTTGGCTTCAAAGAAACGGTAAAGTATTCAAGAATGAAAGGCCCACTTTTGGAAGGTGGAAGAGTGGATTTGTACATGATATGTCTATGCTTAGACATAGAATGCAGGAGAAGCACATTCATAGTTTTCAGTTATGGCTAGATGGACTTCCTTAGTTTTTGTAAATAGGTAGTCCCCCCCCCCCCCTATTTTTTCTGATTTTGCTTGTACAGTCTGGTTCTTGAGGTAATAAAATGCTGTGGGCCGGTTGCCCTACTGTCTTAAAGTTCAAAAAAAAACGGTTGCTGCAGCGCGAGAACGCTCCCGTGCTGACACATATTAGGTCTGGAATGTCCCGCGTGGGACTATTTTTTGTCTCTTGTTTTCTCATTTTAATACAATTTATTTTTTGCCGGAGTAGAAAATAGAAAAGTACAAAAGCCGGAAGTATAAGTACACTAAAACCTGAAGCCCAAAATTTCCAAAATACAAAATTTTCGGAGTATGAAAATTCCAAGATACAAAATTATTGAAATACAAAAAATCTGAAGTATAAGTACACTAAAACCAGAAATAATAAAAAGTACAAGTATACTAAAACCGAAATATAAATTATAGCGTCGAGTAAAAGTACAGTGAAAACCCAAAGTACGAAAGTACAAATATACTGAAATCTGAAGTACAATAACTAAAAAATCGTCAAAAAATCCGCGTGGAGTCAAAAGCACATAGAAATCACGAAGTACAAATACGATGAAACCTGAAGTACCAATATTCAATTTTTTGAAGTACAAACAATAGTTCATCACACCCACCAACATGAGATTTAAGTTTGAAGACCTCGACGCAAGAAACTCAAACGTGAAAATGATTCGTAATTTGGACTAAAAGTTCTAATGAAACTTTAATTTGAATTTTCGGTTTAAGGAGAAAAAGAGAAGAACGGCATCTCCCACCCTCCCGTGTGCCCTTCTCTCTCATCCTCGTCCCACATTTACTCTCGTTACGATACTTGACGAGCATGCAAACACTCGAGGGGACCGTGTGAAATGAGGAGGCGACACTTGACGCGCAGAGAGCGAACGGGGAGGGAGAAGGAGACACTTGTCATGTTAGAAGTGTGTGAGCTGAACTTTCTCAAATTCGGTCTTTTTCTAGTGATTACGATAACCCATCATAAATGGAGAAATCATTGATGAGCCCGTCATCGACAGGGCGACCCATAGCAGGAATCTTCGGGAGCTCCTATTGGTCGTGTAGCGAGCACTAGGGGAGCTCTGCCTACAGGGATAACTTCAAAGGCCTGCACCAAAACGTCCCAATAAAAGTATCGGCTTCTTATTTTTAATAAATCTAATAAATATATAAAGTTTATTATTATTACGTATAATTTAAGTAATGGAAAATATATCTTTTGTGCTGCAAAATATATTCACACATTTCAAAACCGTGAGCATTTTTCAAACCATCAGGTGAATATTTTTTAAACGTCAAACTTTTTTTAATCCCTCCTGAAAGTATGTTTTTTAGCATGTGAACATTTTTCGAGACGTCATGAATATTTTCCAAACTAGCTAAACTTTTATAAATCCCATAAAAATTTATTTTTACTCTGTGATTTTTTTCGAGCACCATGAACAATTTTTTAACCCATCAAAATATTGTTTGAATCTTGCAAATACTATTTCGAATCTTACAAAAAAAATCAAACGTCATGTACTTATTTTTAGACCATGAACATTTTTCCGTGAGGTGAACAAACGTTTTTAACTATTATAAAAAAACAAAAAATAGAAATAGAAATAAGAAAAACAAAATAGAACAAAAAAAACTATAAAGGAAACGAAAACAAAGGGAAGCTCGACCGGACCGGAATCGCCGGAGCAGTAACATAGGAGTACGGATGGATTGTCTAAAAAAAAGGAATATAGGAGGACGCCAGTCGTTTTTTTTTTTTGAACAAAAAGATTTTATTACTTAAGCACATTTTACAGAGAGGAGCATGAACGGATTCATGCAAGCAACAGAAAAGATGTCCCTATATGGACATTGACTAGTCTGAGAACATAAACATCTGAAGGATAAGACTTGTTCTGAATTCTATCTGCCAGTCTAGCCTGGTGATGTGCTTTAACATTGTAGCTCCTGGGAAGATGTGTGATCCTATCAGCCTGAAAGGAATTGCTTGCTTGGATATCAGCAAGGAGGGGCCTGATCATCCAATGGCTTGGAGCAGCTATAATGTTACTTGCAGCTGCCGCAGAAGCCAATATAGAGCTGTCCGTGTAGAAGCAAGGCTCCTGTAACTGTAGCATATCAGCAAGCTTGGTTGCGAGAAGTAGGCTAAAAGCTTCGGCCTGAAGAGGCGATGATGCTGGGGGGGGGGGGGGGGGGGGACATGGCTGAAATGTATATATGTTTACAATGTTGGTTGTTCTCCATTTGGATGAAGATTCCAATGCCAGCTGGAGCCGAGTGAGCACCTTTACTCAGCTTCCAAGCTGCATCGCAGAAAATGGCTTCACCTGCAAAGTTGGAGGTAACTTGAACAATAGTCGTCACAGGTTGAGTTGGTTGCAGGTTCTGTAGATCTTCAGAGCGGCCAGTACCCTCAAGTTTGGATCCCTGCAAAATAGCATTTGAAACAGCAAAAACCTGGCTAGGGCTAGAGCCCTTCCTGTTAAAGAGACAATCATTCCTGGCTTTCCACAAGCACCAAAGGAAAGTGTTTAAGTTTGTTAAATTAATGTGGGATGCCCCGAAGAGAGTAGAGCATGTATCGTATCAGGAATGTGTGATGCAAAGCAGCAAATGATTCAGTTCTAAGATACCAAGGATGATTGTACCAAGCAGCTTTAGAGAAAGGGCAAAGGAAAAGAAGGTGCATATCATCCTCCACGCATCCACACCTAGAACATTCAGGTTCAATATGCTTTGAAAATCTGCTTGCCCGTTTACCTGTAGGCAGTGCTCTGCGAAGGAGCCTCCACGCAAATGTTTGGACCTCGAGGCATCATAGATGTGTCCTGCCAAACCTGTTTCAGTAAAGATATAATTTGGGGCGAAACTTCCTTAGGCTGCTGATTGATAGGGAGAGCTAGACTGTTAAAACAGTGCTTGTAGGTGCTCTTAGCGGTGCATTCACCTGCAGGGGTCAATTTCCAAACCAAAGTGTCTTGTACATTTGAGTTTATAATTGGAGTTGTAGGATGGCATCGGCAGTGTGGGAATGAAAAAGAGACCGTATCAATTCTACATTCCAAGTTTTTTGATTAGGCATCCAAAGATCCTTAACCACAGCAGGATAAGAAAAGGTGGAGTTTGAATCTTGAGATTATCATAAATTGTTTCCCACTCTGAGAACCAAGGGGAGCTCCAATTGAACTACTTCCATCAAATATTTGGTAAAATGATGCTGAGATCAGAAAAGGTCGTACCTTGAGTATTGCTGCCCAAAAGGCAGTTTTTGGCTTGTTTGGTTTAGCTCTCCATAGAGAAGTGTCAACTTTGCTTTGAGGATCAAGGCAAGGTAACTTTGAGGTTCTTTTGCCAATCTCCAGGATGCCGAAAGAATGAGCCCTTGGTNGGCATGAGACTCGACGCAGCCCCCGAGCTATCCATCAAAACTGTAAGTTTCGACGGACTGTAGCCCTTGAGGCTCATGTCGGCATGAGGCTTGATGAGAACATCTCGCCGGGTAACAGGGCGCAATGCCAATCTGTTTAAAACCCAGGAGGCGGCTGAATGAAAACATCTCGCCGGGTAACAGTGCGTGATGCCAATCTGTTTTAAACCCAGGAAGCGGCTGAAGACGAGTCGGCTTGCAGGAGACGTCCTTGATGAAGCGACAATAAACCACCTGTAGAATAGACAATAACTGCATTAAGCTGTACTTTTAATGCAAGCAGAACAATTGTAAGGCCTAAGCCGATAGTTTTTTCAACCAAAACTTTGGTTTGCAGATTATCTGCGGTCCGCCCTTAAGTTTTCTGGCTTATGCACTTTAGCCATATTTCGTGTGTTAGCAAACCTCTAGCACGGAACGTTTGCTGGGCAACAGGGATGCAATACCAAGCTGTTTAGACCCAGAACAAGCGCCGGCTTTTGGTGCCGAAACACCTATTTAGGCAACCCAGCACATAAGCGATCAGATGAATACTTTTAGTCGGACAAAACATTAGTTTGTAAGGTAATATGGCCAAAAATCATCAGAAACATAACCACTAGCAGAAAGCAAATTCGGGTTGACATTGATAGCTCAGTATATATGATCATCGGGAAATAAAAGATGGCATGATCTCAAAGAGCAAACCAGAATTTATTTCATGAGCATATATAATGTTAACGAGAGAATTGCTGAAAAAACTTAACTTTTTGGTACTCTTGGCGTTGATGACGCGCAGGCTGGGATGTGGCAATGAGCAGGCCGCGACAACAATTAAATCGGACCGCGACGACGAGTAGGCCACGATGGATCCGCCTAAGCCGGACGTGGCGTAGATGACGATGAACTCGTCGAAACGAGGAGAAAGAGAGAAAAAAAATTGATTATTGTCGGGTTGTCACGTAAGCCGGAACAACGACGATCAATACATCGTGCCACGTCAGCAATTAAGCTGGAACACGACGACGGGTACGCCAAAAGACGCCATGCCGCACTGGCAATTAAGCCGAAACGCGATGATAAATACGTCAGAAAGACGACATGTACTGTTAGCAATTAAGCTGGACACGACGATAATTACGTCGAAAGGCGACGGGCCGCGTTGACGATTAAGCCGAAACGCGACGATAAATATGCCGAAAAGGCAACATGCCGCGTCGGTGATTAAGCCGGAATGCGACAATAAGTACGCCAAAAAGGCAACATGCCACATCGACGATTAAGCCTGAACGTGATGATAAGTACGCCGGAAAAACATCAGCGATGATAAATTCGCCTAGAGCAGACGTCAGAAGAAAACAGGACGTAGCCTCGATGATTCGCCTAGGCCAAACTTCAGTACGAAGCCGGACACTGGGAGTAACGGAGGCGTCGACATAGTAAAATTCTCCCGGGACGTCCGCGCGTCCGAACCGCCATGTATGAGCTAGTATCAAGCAAGCAGCTGAATCATCTTTCTTGCTTGGAGCTGAACTTCACGTATCGTACGCTGAGTCATCTTTTTTGCTTGGAGCTGGTCTTCTCGGGAATTGTCCAACTTGTAGTTGTTATTGCGTTTCCTTTTCTTGATGGGAAAGCCCCGAAGCCTTGTGCAACCAGCACGTGATCATGAAGAAGTCTGCGTACAAACTGGCTGCCTGGCGTGGTGAGGGTCGATGAAGTTGCCGTCGTTGATGATGATATGTCGTTGATGATGATATCCATCGTGTCGAAGACAAAGAGTCGTCCAGATATAATCTGGAGACGATGCGCCAGGCGGATGATTTGCCAGATGCGATCTAACCGATATTAATTGTCGATGGCGGACGCGTCGATCGGTAGACAGGATCGAGGCGCTCGCTAGCACGGGTAAGCCGGCTGTCAGATCGTGCGTAGATGAACTGATCTAGAAAGTCGAATCGTATGAGACGGCCGGATCGGTTTGACGGATGATGATGATGAAGATCCCGCCCGGATCATCGCCTTCGCACCTCTCGCCCCACGGTGGGCGTCAACTGTCGTGGTATTGTCAAATCTGGCCGGGACAGTGGTGCCATCCGGCTAGGTATACACGCCGACGGTAGAGAGAAGACGTGGGGGAGGAACGTAGCGGGATTCCGGTGACGGGATTATACACAGTTTACCCAGCTTCGGATCACACGACGATGGCATGATCCTACGTGCTGATATAAATCACTATAAGACAATATGAGCCGATTACAATGATGGTGTGTATAGCCTGAAAGGCTTGGGTCTCAGAGTCTCCTCTAAGGCGTCCCGTAGACCGGCTTATAAAGGCGGCCGGACCTAGGGCTTACAAGGAAGGTGCACCGACTAAGGTAACAGGAGTCCTAAACTAACACGGCTTCGTTGTCTTCCTCTTGTTCACCAAGCCGGATGGTTACCGGGCCTTCGTCTTGGATCCTCCTTAGCCGGCTTTGCCTTCTCCTTGCGCTTCAGCATACTGGGCCGCCCGGTAAGCCAGCCGGCATTACCACCTGTGGGCCACCCTGGTATACTGGAATATGTACATGTCGATGATACCCCTATTGGGTATATCCCCGACATGGTATCCTTCTCCTATATGTGTGCATCCCTTCTCATATGCAAGTCGTTGATATGCACACATTTAGGGGGAGCTATCTTTTGTCGTCTACATGATATGATTTTTATTGCAAATCCTTGTGTTGTCATCTAACTCCAAAAAGGGGGAGATAGAAACAACATTTCCTAAACCCTAGTTGGTTTTGTGTGTTAGTTAACAACACTAGTGACTATCTAATGTGACGCTAAGTGCTGCAGGATTATTGACATAATTTTTACCCTGAGCATCCACCACAAAAAAGGAAGATTTGGCAGAGTTCTCTTATTGCAGGTCAATCTCAGGCCGGAGTCTCCGGTCCCTGGATTTCCCTGCCTTGTGCCAAAGTGTGGTGCGCCTCTGGACTCCTGTCCGGAGGTACCCCGGACGGTGCCCGAAGTTTCCAGGGTGGCCGGAGTCTCCGGCCTCTGAACCCCGGAGTCTCCGGTCTGTCTATCTCAAGTCCTTGAAGACGCAAGTGTGGTGCGGTACTGGATGGTTCACCGCAGGTACACCGGAAGGACCCCGGAGTCTCCGGCCTTGCCGGATTCTCCGCCCCCAAGGAGACCGGAATCTCCGGTCTGGCCAGGAGACTCAAAGCTTCCGGAGTTGGGCGGAGTCTCCGGTTTACACCGGAGTCTTCGGCATCTCCGGTCTAAGTGAAGTCCAACAGGCAGATTTTTTATAGGGGTATAAATACCCCTCCACCTACCTCCAGCCAGCTAGCTCGACCAGAATTAAATGAACCCTAATTTCTCAGATCTCAAATCAACTAGATCTCCCAATTCCTCAATCCAAACTCATTGATATTCAGAGGATTGAACGAGAAGGCCCGGATCTACATCTTCACCAAGCCGTTATTCATTTCCCCCTCATTCACTTGAGGGATTTCGTTTCTAGGGTTTACTTGTAATCTCTAGATTCGTCTTGCTTACTACTTGTTGTAATTGTGACAGATTTGTTGATTTGGGAGCCCCCGATTAAGTTGTGGGTGTGTGCCCCAAGAACGTTGTAAAGGCTCCGGATTCCGCCTTGAAGGATTCCGAGAGTGGAAGGTGAACCGGAGAATAGGGTGAGGCCTTTTGAGGGATCTTGAGTAGGCCTTTGTGGCGAGCTCATACCCCTCCAACGAGACGTACTCCCTTAACAAGGAGGAAACTCGAGAATACATCCTTGTCTCCGCGTGCTTCTACTTTTGGTTATCTTTTTCCCCTCGTAGTTCTTACTTGTATCGTGATAATTGCCTAGTGCTAGTTGTTAGCTTGTCATATACGTAAATTCACCGTAGTTGCATATCTAGAGAATTTACTTTGTGTCAAGCCTAAATTGAAAGAGAATTAAAATTTGGTGTAGCACCTATTCACCCCCCCCCCCCTCTAGGTGCCCATACGATCCTTTCAGCCGGCGACCTCCGCCTGCCACACCGACTGGATGTACTTCAGCCTCGCCTGCCTGGTCAGGGGCGGCGCTACCGGGATGTTGTCCAGGTTGACCAGCCAGCCATCTGACAGGCGACGGTCGGAGGGCAGAGGGGGTTAGTCGTGCATGAGCTGCTCCGTCTCCTCCACCGTCAGCGGACGACGGTCGTCGGCCTGCGGGGGTGGAGGCAGAAGGGGTGGTGGTGGTGGCGGCGCCACAGCCCGAGCCGCCGCAATCTGGATCCCCTGAATCCGGCGTTGTTCGTTGCGGCGTTGGCACCGGAGCAACGAAGCCGCGTCAAGGCGGCGACGACGCTCGTGGTCCTCCGCCGTCGGCTGGTAACCTGATCCGCGACGGTGCATCCTGGCTGTGCGAGTGGAGGGAAAGGGGGAGGGCCGGTGGTGGAGTGTGTGAGACGAGAGGGCCGGTGGTGGATTTTTAAAGCCGGTCAAAGAAGTGGAAAGGCCGTCACCATTAACGCAAAGACGACATGCATGATGTCGCGTGGGCTCTGCGGCGCTTCTACGAGGCGACGCTTCACTGCGCCGCCCACCTAGCCACTGAAACGATGCGCCGCCTGACGGCCCGTGCAACGATGCGACGACTCGCCACTGAAATGATTCGGCGCCTGCATCGCTGAAGCACTGCCGTGTGTCTGCGTTTCGCCGGTTCGTTTCGTGTTTATGACGGACGGGCCATATCTGTCGGAGGCGCGGACCGAACAGTGTCCGGCACCGCGAAGGTCCCCTAAAGTTGAAGGCATTGTTTGCGGTGCCGGACAGATTTTTGACCGGATAAAAGCTTTGCGACCTCTGGTGGGGCATGTTCTGTCCGGCACCCCAATGAGATTTTACGGGGCCTTCTACGATCCCAGATCCCAGTGAAGATGCTCCTAGGGGCTTTCGTTTAGAACCCGGGAAGAGATGCTCTTAGAAGGGATTTGATTCGAGGGATCAAGCCTGATACCACATGCCGCGCGAGCCAAAACCCATGGACCGCATGCAGCGATGCCAATGGCATGGAACGGAATGCACGGCCAGGAAGGTGACCTTGGGCCAACCTATTTATGACTCTCCACTCCCAGGTCAATAATTTAAGGGTAGGGTAGGGTGGTCATAACATTATTGTTGGGTGCTCTGCTATTCTGTGGATGTTTCCCTCGCCACCACTAGGGATTAGAAGCAGTAAGTGAGTCACGGGCAGCAAATGCGACTGACCTAACCAAATTCTGGCAGCCAGGCATGGAGGCCGACATGTTTCCGGCCCCAATCCTGTCACAGGTCAATGCCAAAAATTGTTCTTCGTCCACACGGTTACTTTTCGTGTACTTGTGGTTTCTTTCTATTTCTTCATTTCTTCTATAATCTTGCATTTGTTGTATTTACTGTTTTAAATTAAGTTCTTTCACTTCATTATCTCGCGAAATACCGAGACGGTGGCAGTTGCGGGGAGGCATCCTAGCTTGCGGCGATGGATGCAGTCCTCAGCGTGCGCTGGTTTGGTCATGGTGAAGGTGGGCGTCACCAAAATCGCATCCTTCTGGTTGTGGGCTTCTGTGAGAGCCCGGTCTTGGTCCTCGCAGGCCGCGGTCGACGCTGGTGCTATCGGTGAGGTTCGGGCTCGGTGGCGTCTCGCTCACTGGATGTGGGCGCAAGCACGTGAGATGGCTCAGCTGTGAGGGCTCCCGGAGGCGGGTGCTGTAGCTCACGGGCTCCGGGCGGTGTCCTCGATGGTTGTCGGCCTCCGTAACGGTACGTGTGAGTGACCTCACTGGGGGGTTTATCCGCTAGCCACAATCTAACCTCGAGAGCGGAGATGTAGTGACAACAGGAGATTGGTGAGGCTCTACGTTGGTAGGGCTGGTGAGATGTTGTAGTGTCCAAATCCATGCACTGACTCTGGTTGGCCCCGACAACGGTGACGCCTTAGGTTACTGTCTTCATGCCTTGGAGGGGTCGTCTTGACTGACCGACCCCTCGTTGGTTGTTGATGTCTCGGTTTGGTGCGGCTTGTCGGGTTGAGGTCCACGGTGGTGGTGGCTACTCCTTGTTGCTTCTTGCTACTACCAAGAGGTGCACTTTTGTAACAGCCCAGATTTGGCACCCTAAAATATGGGCCAAATTTTCACTTTTTGTTTGCATTGCATCATAGCATCCATTCATTATTTTTGCTTCACATGAAATAATAAGTGGGGCAACTATTAGTAAACCAAAGTGATGATGCAAATGGTAAACCAAAATTTCAAAGCAACTCAACATATTTGTCCAGGAAGTTCCATTTACTTCAAACCTATTTGTTGCCAAATTTAAAGCAATTGCTAAAGCAAATATTTCAATCAAACCCTAAATTGCAAGAGAACAAACTTCTGAAATTTTACCACTGGAGATAAAATCCAAATGGGCTGCAAATTTTATCACAAGTTCAAAATCATATCTTAAGGCCCTGTGAATTTTTCCAGAATTTTAAAACTGTCTAAGGGCCTCAGTTAAATACAAAACGCTGCTGGAAAATTCTGAAAAAGGAAAAAGAGAAAGTCCTGACAAGGGGGACCCACCTGTCATCTCCCTCCCTTTCACTGTGGCGCCAGGGAGAACACTGGCGCCATGGACGCCGTGCGCCCGTGCCCTCCCCTCGCTCCCCTTGCACCCTGGCCCCCTTGGAGGCATAAGGACCCCCCTCCGCCACTTGCTGCTCCTTTCCCCCTCCTTTTCCCCCCGTGAAACCCTAGCTCGATCCCCTACCCGCACCGTCGAGCCGCCGCCTCTACCGTCACGGTCGCCGTCGAGTCCGGCCGTCCCGGAGCCAGCCGAGGCCACCGTCGTCACCCGCCTCGAGCTCCTCTACCTCCTCCTCCACCCGTGCGAGCAGGGATGCCTCCCACCGCGGGAATCGAAGCCAGTTTCCCCGCGCCGGTCGCCGCCGTCTGAACACCGCCGCCTCGCCGTCCGGCCTCCTCGTCCCTCTCCGTCGAGCTCTCTGTGCTCCTGGTGAGCATGCCGTCATCGTGGACGCCCTCCTGCTCCCCCTCTCCCTCTCACTGCCGTTCCCCACGAATGCCGTCGTCCGCCGCCGCAGACATGGTCGCCGGCGAGCCTCCGGTGACCTTTAGGTCCAACTGCCGCCACCCCCGGTTCCTCTCGGCCTCCTCTAGCTAGTGCCGCTAGTGCCCGCGTCCAATTTCGCTCCGAATCAACGAATTCGTGATCGACAGCGCCCCAGCCCCCTGATGATGTCGCTGATGACGTCAGCAGTTCATCTGCTTTAAAATTCCAGAAAATTTTAGAAACTAGAAAATGCAATATCTTTTAATTGGTAGATCCAAAAATTGCAAACCAAGTATCAGAGAGTTCATAATTTCATAACCTATTCAAATATGTCACTCCCACCTGCAAATGAATTTTTGAAATTGAAATTTAATTGTGAAATGCAAATCATCTGTGAGTTATTCAAATTTGGGAAATTCATATCTAGAGTTTTATAATTCAGAAAAATGCAAATAATATGTCAAAATGCTCAGATAAATAAACTCTAAATGTTAGTGCCATTAGTTGGATTTTTGGTTAAATTTAAATTGCCTGTTTCAAATAAATTGAATAAAATGGCAGAAAATAAATGGAAATTATAAAATCCATAACTTTATGAATAATTGCTCAAAAATTATGAACAATAGCTCAAAATGTTCAGCAAGCCTTAAGCTACCATAATATGACATTTGAGAGACTTGTAGATTTAATTTTGGTGCTGACCCTTAAAAATAAATAAATGGCAGAATTAAATCAAATATTGGAAATGCCATAACTTGTTGAATATTAATTCAAAAATTGCAAACGATATACCAAAATGATCAGTGAATTAATACCTATCTAATAATGTCATTTTCATGCATATATACCTCATATTTCAGTACTGGATGTTTTGGTTAATTACCTAATTCACTAAGTTAAATATGGAGTTTTGACCCATTAATTGCTATATTTAATTTAGGGGTTCCATTTAACTTGTGGGACATGCCCAATATCTTTTCATTGCATAATATGACCATCTCATCATGATTGTGCATTGCACCTATTATTTCGTGTTATTTATTTCCTTTCCTGTATTGTTTGTGTTTCGGTAGATTCAGGAGTCGAGGTTCCACCACAATACCTCGACAACCAGTGCGACCATCGTTATCAACAAGGCAAGAGCTAACCTAACCTTCTTGGCATCTAGCATCCTATTGTTTACAAACTTATTTTGTCCACCATAATATTGCATGCGATTCAAATGTCTCTTTTGATCAAGATGTAGAGTATCCTATGAATGCATGTTTATCTCCTGAACCATCATATGCTTCCCCTCCTATAAACCCTAGGTTTGATGTGTTGGCCGGAGACAAAGATATACTTGTTGGTTATATATGCTTAGCTATGCTTAGCCATGCTTAGTCACATGCTAGTAATGTCCGTTGTTTATTCCCTAATTGTTGATGTTGATGGAATATTTTGGACATGGTGGATATATCGTGATGCTTAATTAAAATGTTAAGACGGCTTGGGTGAGTTGCCATCGGGGATGGTGTTTTGCCTCACCCTTGCCCCTAGGTGCGAGTTCCTGTCTTCGGAACCAAGGTATGAGCGTGCTACCATGGGTGGGGACATATGGAATCCCCTTTAACTGAATAACTTGTGCGGGCGTATCCAAGGGTCCTCTAGTTTGCTATTTCCATTTGCCGTGTGTGTGAGCGGAAAAAGAAATGATGAGGATGGTGGTGTTTAGGATGTGGCGATGGGGCAGGGGCTGAGGCTGGGTAAACTTGCCCTGTGGCCACAGATGACTCTTGGATAGTCTCACGCGAGGTAAAGGTTTAACCGCGCCCGCTCGCCGGCCTTCCCCGGAAGAAGGCCAATCAGGTGAGCCGGACGGTACTCGTGGATAAGAAGCTGGGAGGTCCCTCGGGAACCTGGCGACTTTCACATTGTACACCCCTGCAGGGTTTAATCTTTTCGAAAAGCCGTGTCCACGGTTATGGACGCCTTGGGAATGGATTTACGGGATCATAAACAACTTTAACCTAATTGATATGGCAGCTAGAGGTTGCATAATCAACGTGTGATAAAAGGTTCATTTCCTCGAGGGAGATTCGAGGGAGTGCCTTGGTGGAGTTAAGTGGTGATTCTGATGAAAGTAGGTTCCATGGGAACCGAAGAAGAAAAGTTTACTATCTTATCCCCTTGTGAAAACATCTGAGTAGACGGTGCCATGAGTCTTAGTCTTCGGAAGGATAAAAACTAGCTTTCTGCAAAAACAACTATTTATATAGCTTTGAAGCCTCCGTCAGCATCGGGCCTATATCGCCCTACTAATTCTTGCGAGTACGTCGTACTCAGCCTTGCTTTGTTGATTATTATTTGTTTCAGAGGAGGACGCCACCGAACTAGAAGGTGGGTTCTACGTTGACTTCGACGAGTAGTCTGGGGTTCCCAGGTGGCAGCTTGGGACGTCATGGAACAGGCTGGCACGGGATGTTTATCTGTAGGCCTCTTAGGCCATAATTTGGATCTTGTTGTTTAGACAACTTTAATTTGCTTCCGCGTGTTGTAATGATGGGTCAGTGACCTCTGATGTGTCATTTGCTATCTTTCTCAATTATGAGTTGAACTATGATATCTTTGTGTCGTAGAGTCTGTGATGTGCCAGTTCGTTCCACAAGTCTCGGTCTCTTTACTATACATGGAAGCGATGTCTGAGCTTATGGCATGATTGAGGTGTTGTGTGCCGATGATCCATTCCGAGCACACCTGCCAAAGTGTATTGGCCTGGGATTGGTAAACCCAGTAACCCTCAATTGTGTAGCATGACCGGTTACAACGTTCCACTGTATAGTTCTGGGGTCGGGGCGTTACAAATTGGTATCAGAGCAGGACTGCCTGTAGGAAACCCGTTCTACTGGTCGATGTCGAGTCTAGTGTTCGCGAAAACTATTTTAACCTAAAAAGGAGTTGTGAAAACCATCTTAGGATTCTTTTTACTCCTTATCCAACTCGCTCTACTCTGAGTTCTCTTACCTCTATTTGATTTAACGATGCTTCTGCTCGTCTGCAAAATCCAAATCTTTAGGATCACGGGGTTGGGTTCTATCTTCAGTTACTGGTTCACTTTGCTCGTCTGCAAATTCTAAAGACCGAAGAAAGGAAATGTTGCGGATCGTCAAGAAATTCCCTTGCTTTAGCCCAAGATCTTGAACCGAAGGTCCCGGATTGTGCTAGGGCTCAGGTGTAATGATTTATGGGGGTTGTCACCCATGTGAGCATTATGCTATTCGTGAGTCCCAGTGCATGAAGCTGATCTTTAACCCAAGATCTTTTCCGTTGAACCCTGGTGCTAATGGTTGAACCCTGCATCATGTTGGAAAAATTTGAAGTTAGTCTTCAAACTCGAGGTTGCCGCCGTAATTGACCTGCTCAGCAATGCTCTTCTCTGTCACTAGCCGTACCTGGACTTTCTGTCATGAAACCATCTAGATCAAGATAAGAGTGCTCATCGCGAGTTTCCCAGCTATCTTTGTGATTCCTCCGGTAACACCGATTCCTGAAACCCTTTCGGCACTAGTTGTCGGAAGAGTGCTAACAAAGGTTTCTGCAATATCGTGGTTGCCTTGATTTTGTTTTGTGCCATCTCAAATCTCTATATCAGGAAGAAGTCTAATGATCTATCCTAAGTGACTAGTTATGGTTACTAACTGTGTCCTTGTTCATATCTCCAGAATGGCTCCTACCCGTCGTGGTGAACAAAGCAATCCTGATCCACCGCCGCCACCCACTATGGCGGAGGTTCTAATGATCATTGAAGAGGGCCGCGTGCGCAATGAGAATCTGCTCGCGCAGTTGGTGCAGCAGGGTGCACGCAGGAACACTGAATGCAACACCCTCACTGGATTCCTGAAGTCCCAGCCTCCCACTTTCTCTTATGCTAAAGAGCCCCTGGATGCTGATGACTGGCTTCGTGCTCTCGAGCGCAAGTTCACTGCCTTGCATGTTCCGGTGGCGGAACAAGTGAACTTCGCCACCTACCTGCTGACTGGAGCCGCAGGGTCCTGGTGGGAAAGCCATGTGTCCATGGTTGCTGCTGGCCATACCTTCACCTGGACTGAATTCCGCACTGCCTTCCGTGCGGCTTACATTCCCCAGCCCATCATGGATCTGAAAAGGAGGGAGTTCCTGGAGCTGACCCAGGGACACATGGACGTCCAAGCCTATGGGCGGGAGTTCAACCACCTCTCCCGTTACGCCCCTCGGGACGTAACGAATGATGAGGACAAGAAGTACCTCTTCCGCAAGGGGCTCGCACCTCGGCTCCGATACGAGCTCTTGCCATTCAAGTTCCAGTCCTTTCAGGATCTCTACAACCAGGCTCTCACCATGGAGCAAGGTAGGCATGAGCTGGAGGCTTCCAAGAGGCCAGCTCCCACTGACCACCAGAGCTCCACTTCTTCTGAGGGCAAGAAGCGCAGGGTCTTTGTGCCTTTTAGTGAGGTGCCTCGCGCTCCCTTCGCGCCAAAGCCCTCAGGGTACATGCCACCTCCGTCTCGCCCAGCTACTTCGACCTTGGGTGCGGCTGGAAGTGGGTACCACCCTCAGCTTCCTCCACCACCGCCGAGGCCCACTTGTTTCAGCTGTGGCCAGCCGGGGCATTTCTCCAGGGAGTGTCCCCAGAAGGCACCGGCTACCTCATCACCTGCACCGGCTCCCTCTACACCAGTTGCCAAGGCTGTGACTGTTAACCGTGGTCGTCTAACCCACATCTCTGCTGAAGCCGCTAAAGAGGACCCCCGTGTTCTCATGGGTACGTTTCGAGTCATTACATATCCAGCTTAAGTTTTATTCGATTCTGGAGCATCGCATCCTTTCATATTCATGTCATTTGCACACAACCATCAAATACCAGTTGAGGATATGGACTCCCCTCTAGTGGTCAATTCTCATCATCTTACCGGTGACTCCCAATCTAGCTCGTGCTCTGGAGCTGGGCAATGAATGCCTATGTCTTGAGAAATTAGTGACCCTACCTTCTGTCACTGACGCAACCTCCCCCTTCACACCTGCAAGCCTGAAGTGTCCGCACACCTAACCAACTCGGAACCTCAAGCAGAAATGATGATTGGGGTTCGTCAAGAGCATGACCTAAGACTGCTAGGAATCCTGACAAGGCCGGTGTTGTAGCTCACGCACCTCACCGGAAGGCCCGTTGACGAAATCTCTTAAGTCTTTAACCTCAACCACTATGCCTGAGGATCGTGGGTAATTCTTGGGTATGCCCGGATTCAGTCATCTTTCTCAAAGACTTGTGGTCTTGTGCAAAGTTCATATTTACAACCCTTGGAGAAATTTTGTCTGTCTCCTTGAACTATCTTCTGACTTTCACGTCGGCACGTCATGCTCCTATCTTGCTCTCTGCAACAAGGAGGATCATCGTGGGATCAAGAAGATCATTGAAGTTAAGAGTTGTCATGTTCCCTCCTCTTCCTCTTCCTACTCTAGGAATCTCGGGGCGAGATTCTTGTAAGGGGGATAGAATTGTAACAGCCCAGATTTGGCACCCTAAAATATGGGCCAAATTTTCACTTTTTGTTTGCATTGCATCATAGCATCCATTCATTATTTTTGCTTCACATGAAATAATAAGTGGGGCAACTATTAGTAAACCAAAGTGATGATGCAAATGGTAAACCAAAATTTCAAAGCAACTCAACATATTTGTCCAGGAAGTTCCATTTACTTCAAACCTATTTGTTGCCAAATTTAAAGCAATTGCTAAAGCAAATATTTCAATCAAACCCTAAATTGCAAGAGAACAAACTTCTGAAATTTTACCACTGGAGATAAAATCCAAATGGGCTGCAAATTTTATCACAAGTTCAAAATCATATCTTAAGGCCCTGTGAATTTTTCCAGAATTTTTAAAACTGTTTAAGGGCCTCAGTTAAATACAAAACGCTGCTGGAAAATTCTGAAAAAGGAAAAAGAGAAAGTCCTGACAAGGGGGACCCACCTGTCATCTCCCTCCCTTTCACTGTGGCGCCAGGGAGAACACTGGCGCCATGGACGCCGTGCGCCCGTGCCCTCCCCTCGCTCCCCTTGCACCCTGGCCCCCTTGGAGGCATAAGGACCCCCTCCGCCACTTGCTGCTCCTTTCCCCCTCCTTTTCCCCCCGTGAAACCCTAGCTCGATCCCCTACCCGCACCGTCGAGCCGCCGCCTCTGCCGTCACGGTCGCCGTCGAGTCCGGCCGTCCCGGAGCCAGCCGAGGCCACCGTCGTCACCGCCTCGAGCTCCTCTACCTCCTCCTCCACCCGTGCGAGCAGGGATGCCTCCCACCGCGGGAATCGAAGCCAGTTTCCCCGCGCCGGTCGCCGCCGTCTGAACACCGCCGCCTCGCCGTCCGGCCTCCTCGTCCCTCTCCGTCGAGCTCTCTGTGCTCCTGGTGAGCATGCCGTCATCGTGGACGCCCTCCTGCTCCCCCTCTCCCTCTCACTGCCGTTCCCCACGAATGCCGTCGTCCGCCGCCGCAGACATGGTCGCCGGCGAGCCTCCGGTGACCTTTAGGTCCAACTGCCGCCACCCCCGGTTCCTCTCGGCCTCCTCTAGCTAGTGCCGCTAGTGCCCGCGTCCAATTTCGCTCCGAATCAACGAATTCGTGATCGACAGCGCCCCAGCCCCCTGATGATGTCGCTGATGACGTCAGCAGTTCATCTGCTTTAAAATTCCAGAAAATTTTAGAAACTAGAAAATGCAATATCTTTTAATTGGTAGATCCAAAAATTGCAAACCAAGTATCAGAGAGTTCATAATTTCATAACCTATTCAAATATGTCACTCCCACCTGCAAATGAATTTTTGAAATTGAAATTTAATTGTGAAATGCAAATCATCTGTGAGTTATTCAAATTTGGGAAATTCATATCTAGAGTTTTATAATTCAGAAAAATGCAAATAATATGTCAAATGCTCAGCTAAATAAACTCTAAATGTTAGTGCCATTAGTTGGATTTTTGGTTAAATTTAAATTGCCTGTTTCAAATAAATTGAATAAAATGGCAGAAAATAAATGGAAATTATAAAATCCATAACTTTATGAATAATTGCTCAAAAATTATGAACAATAGCTCAAAATGTTCAGCAAGCCTTAAGCTACCATAATATGACATTTGAGAGACTTGTAGATTTAATTTTGGTGCTGACCCTTAAAAATAAATAAATGGCAGAATTAAATCAAATATTGGAAATGCCATAACTTGTTGAATATTAATTCAAAAATTGCAAACGATATACCAAAATGATCAGTGAATTAATACCTATCTAATAATGTCATTTTCATGCATATATACCTCATATTTCAGTACTGGATGTTTTGGTTAATTACCTAATTCACTAAGTTAAATATGGAGTTTTGACCCATTAATTGCTATATTTAATTTAGGGGTTCCATTTAACTTGTGGGACATGCCCAACATCTTTTCATTGCATAATATGACCATCTCATCATGATTGTGCATTGCACCTATTATTTCGTGTTATTTATTTCCTTTCCTGTATTGTTTGTGTTTCGGTAGATTCAGGAGTCGAGGTTCCACCACAATACCTCGACAACCAGTGCGACCATCGTTATCAACAAGGCAAGAGCTAACCTAACCTTCTTGGCATCTAGCATCCTATTGTTTACAAACTTATTTTGTCCACCATAATATTGCATGCGATTCAAATGTCTCTTTTGATCAAGATGTAGAGTATCCTATGAATGCATGTTTATCTCCTGAACCATCATATGCTTCCCCTCCTATAAACCCTAGGTTTGATGTGTTGGCCGGAGACAAAGATATACTTGTTGGTTATATATGCTTAGCTATGCTTAGCCATGCTTAGTCACATGCTAGTAATGTCCGTTGTTTATTCCCTAATTGTTGATGTTGATGGAATATTTTGGACATGGTGGATATATCGTGATGCTTAATTAAAATGTTAAGACGGCTTGGGTGAGTTGCCATCGGGGATGGTGTTTTGCCTCACCCTTGCCCCTAGGTGCGAGTTCCTGTCTTCGGAACCAAGGTATGAGCGTGCTACCATGGGTGGGGACATATGGAATCCCCTTTAACTGAATAACTTGTGCGGGCGTATCCAAGGGTCCTCTAGTTTGCTATTTCCATTTGCCGTGTGTGTGAGCGGAAAAAGAAATGATGAGGATGGTGGTGTTTAGGATGTGGCGATGGGGCAGGGGCTGAGGCTGGGTAAACTTGCCCTGTGGCCACAGATGACTCTTGGATAGTCTCACGCGAGGTAAAGGTTTAACCGCGCCCGCTCGCCGGCCTTCCCCGGAAGAAGGCCAATCAGGTGAGCCGGACGGTACTCGTGGATAAGAAGCTGGGAGGTCCCTCGGGAACCTGGCGACTTTCACATTGTACACCCCTGCAGGGTTTAATCTTTTCGAAAGCCGTGTCCACGGTTATGGACGCCTTGGGAATGGATTTACGGGATCATAAACAACTTTAACCTAATTGATATGGCAGCTAGAGGTTGCATAATCAACGTGTGATAAAAGGTTCATTTCCTCGAGGGAGATTCGAGGGAGTGCCTTGGTGGAGTTAAGTGGTGATTCTGATGAAAGTAGGTTCCATGGGAACCGAAGAAGAAAAGTTTACTATCTTATCCCCTTGTGAAAACATCTGAGTAGACGGTGCCATGAGTCTTAGTCTTCGGAAGGATAAAAACTAGCTTTCTGCAAAAACAACTATTTATATAGCTTTGAAGCCTCCGTCAGCATCGGGCCTATATCGCCCTACTAATTCTTGCGAGTACGTCGTACTCAGCCTTGCTTTGTTGATTATTATTTGTTTCAGAGGAGGACGCCACCGAACTAGAAGGTGGGTTCTACGTTGACTTCGACGAGTAGTCTGGGGTTCCCAGGTGGCAGCTTGGGACGTCATGGAACAGGCTGGCACGGGATGTTTATCTGTAGGCCTCTTAGGCCATAATTTGGATCTTGTTGTTTAGACAACTTTAATTTGCTTCCGCGTGTTGTAATGATGGGTCAGTGACCTCTGATGTGTCATTTGCTATCTTTCTCAATTATGAGTTGAACTATGATATCTTTGTGTCGTAGAGTCTGTGATGTGCCAGTTCGTTCCACAAGTCTCGGTCTCTTTACTATACATGGAAGCGATGTCTGAGCTTATGGCATGATTGAGGTGTTGTGTGCCGATGATCCATTCCGAGCACACCTGCCAAAGTGTATTGGCCTGGGATTGGTAAACCCAGTAACCCTCAATTGTGTAGCATGACCGGTTACAACGTTCCACTGTATAGTTCTGGGGTCGGGGCGTTACAACTTTGAGCTTACAGGCCAGCTAAGTTACGGAAGAAGCTAATGCTGCCATTTGAAGTCGGGTTAGTGAGTTCGATCCATCTAGAATCACCTCATTGCCTTTAACACCCTTCCCTCCTTTATTTAAGGATGTTGGGTGGCGAGCAGAGGATCATGTTCATAGTGAATCTGGCTTGATTGCTCAGATGATGATGGAAAATGACACCCTCCTTCGTGTTGGCTAGGTTAATGACCTTTTAGTTAATAGGACATGTCCTTCTTCTCGTTGTATTCTCCCCTATTGTAGCATGTCCTTTTTATTCTCGGGTGTGTAAGTGTGTTGTCATGTTTGTTGCTCTGCCCTCTCCCTTAGGTCCAGACGTTGCCTTCTCGCCTCTTTTCTCTTTTATTATTCCAGTTTTGTGTCCTTTGTACTTCTTTATTTCACTTTTTTTTAGAAATGGGGTTATCCCAGCCTCTGCATCGAAAAGATGCATACGGCTACTTTATTTCTTTTGTTCAACATAAACTGGCAAAGAGTCTTACAACGAACGAATATACAAGCTGAAGTCACCAAACAGTGGAAACACCACAACTAGCACAAACGATACATAAAAACGGGGACTTGTTCCTCGTCCTCAGCCATCGCCGGCTCCCCGACGACTCCAGAGATAGCGCCTTGTGCACACGCTCCGGCCATCGCCTCCTCCATCTTCCACCAACCCACCTCCAGCTTGTAGAACGATGCGAAGACCCTTGCCAGGTCTGCTATCGACGTCACCACGATGCCAAACAACGCCACCTCCCTGCTCCCGTCCATCGTTGTCGGGGATATGAACCCCGGATATCCCTAAGAAGACCATTTCTTCAAGAACTGCAAGGGCCGGCTACAGCGTGCCGGCTGAAGCCCGCCGGATGAAGCAAGCCGTTTAGCCTACCCGGAGGCGGACGGCCGGCTAGAGCAGCCGGCCTCTACCAACCGACCGGTCCGTACTGGTAGGCCCAGATCGCTCAGCCCCTGTCGGGCGTTACAGCTACAGTGTAATGATGAGATAGTACCAGCCGGCTCCAGAGTAGTGATGTCATAGGGGCAATCGTGTAATCTCCTTGTAACCCAAAACCCTAGACGCTGCCTATATAAGGCATGCATGGGCCTCCTGCGCGAGGCAAGCAAGCAGACAGGGGACACAGACACGCAGATACGTAGATCATCGTCTACCTCCAGCCGGCTTGACATCTCAAGCCGGCACCACCGCCATACAGCTCGAGGAGCAAACTTTGTAGCTCGATTTGTGATCAATCAATAGAAACAAGAAGAGCAGGACGTAGGGGTGTTACCTCCACAAGGAGGGCCCCGAACCTGGGTAATTGACGTGTGTTTGCATGTTGGTTGCCCAATCCCGCGCGAGCATCCGATCGTCGCCTGCCCCATACTCTTTTCCGTCTTTGATGGATATGCCGTGCTACCCACCACGACATTTGGCGCCCACCGTGGGGCTCGCGGCGAACGGAGTCACGTTCTGCGCGGGATCCCGGACTGTGGATGGTCGGCGGATCGTCTCCGGCCTCGTGCTCTCCATCGGCTCCGTCGGCTGCGTCCTCGACAACACCAACAGCTTCGCCGACGTGGACGTCGCCAGCGGAGGAGCAATCGTCACTCTTGGCGATTTCCACGTCTACGTCGCCGTCGCCGCTCAGGAGTACCCGGAGGTGGTCTACTCGAGCTTGGCTCCTTCGATCTTCGACGCCAGCACCTGCAACGACGACTCCGCCTTCGGCTACCTCGACTCCGGCGACGCGGACCGCGACGTCGCCAAGCTCAACGTCTACGCCGAGGTGCACATGGTCGAGCACGCGGCGGCAGGAGGCCCCGTCACCACCACCGTTCATGAAGCCGGTGAACCTTCGCGCTACCAGCGCAACCTGGAGGCCGACTTCGAGCTGCTAAGCACCCCCATCGCGCCGAGTGCTGATCCAGTCAAGGCGGCGGCTGAACTCGAGAGGATGCGGCAGCAGATCTACGACAAGGCACTAAACCTCGCGTCGACACAACGCCGGCTCAGCGCCACAATTCGCGAGTACAATTCCGCACACGGCATCGAGCAGGCGGACCGCAACGCGGAGAAGCTGAATGAAGTCAGGCGCAAAGGAGGAGACCTTGGTGGCGCCATGAACCGTGCCGGCCAGGCGCATGAGCTCACCGACCTCAGCTTCCCCGAGTACAGCTGTCCTACGCAAAACATGAGGGCGGCGGAAGCAGCGGCCGCCGAGCTACCTTATCTCCAAGGCGAAGAACTACATCAACAGATGCGCCGGGTTCGGCAACTCATCAACACGGCCAACCGGCAACAGCGGGAAACGGAGGCAACGGCGAGCAAGGGGCATCATGAGCCGCCTCCAGGCTACGATGCAGCCGGCAAGTCCAAGCAAGGCGCAGAGGCGTCATCCACAAGCCGTGGAAGGGCGAAGGACAAGCAGCCACGAGTTCATCGCGAGGGGAGCGCGAGCTCGCATCCTCGTGATCACGGCCGTGATCCGGCTGGACGACGTGAAGACGGCAACCGGAGCGAGCCTCGAGCCGGACGGAACGTCAAGGAGCGAGTCGGCCACAAAGTCACCATCGACGAGCGCCTGGGGCCATTAGGACCTGAAACCAGCGACGACGCACGCCACCGCATCGACGTGCTCAAGCTGTCAAGCATCATCGAGGAAGAGGACATCGCTGCTCATCGCTGTTTCGGACCCCGCATCCGGAGCGAGCGATTCCCAAAGGGATTCACTCTCCCCAGGGACACACCCAAGTACAATGGCACCGCGAAGCCGGAAGACTGGCTCGCCGACTACGTCACGGCGGTCAACATCGCAGGCGGCAACAAGCGGGTGGCCGTCCGCTACGTGCCGCTCATGCTCCAGGGATCGGCACGGACTTGGCTCAACAGCCTTCCGAAGGAGAGCGTCAACAGCTGGCTGGACTTCGAGGAGGTGTTCAACCGCAATTTCACCGGCACCTACTTGCGCCCTGGCAACGCACAGCTGCTCGCGCTGTGCAAGCAGAAGGACGGCGAATCGGACCGGGCATACCTCACCCGGTGGACAAGCCTTCGCAACTCCTGCGAAGGAGTGCTCGAGCTCCAAGCCGTCCAGTACTTCATCCAAGGGTGCCGAGATCAGACGCTGCTCAAGCACCGGCTCCTGAGGAAGAGCCCGAAGACCATGGCAGAGCTCATGGCCATCGCCGACGAGTACGCCACCGCCGACGCGGGCATGACCAACCCGATCCGACTCGACGAAGCCGGACGAATCATCACGACGGAGCCGGCTGCACGCCGCAGCCGGACGGAGAACCAAGACGGAGGAAAATCGACCCGGCGCGATTCCGACGCGGCCGGCAAGCGCAAGTCTGCAGACGACCGTGTCGAGTCCAAGGTCGTCGCCACGACCGAGGGAAGGCCGGCAGGAGGCTTCGACAACCGCCGCATGAGGACGAGCGGCGACATGCGCCGGACGAGGGCGAGGAACAACTACGACTACATGCTCGATCAACCGTGCCGGAACCATGGCGACCGGCCAGCAAACCACACCGTCAGGCAATGCACTCTCGGACGCCCGAGGCCGCCACCATACGAGCGGCGAAACCCGCCTCGGGATGAAGCCAGACGGGACGATCGAGGACGCGACGACAGACGACGCGAAGACAGGGATCGCGATGATCGCCAACGCGAAGAAGAAAGGGAGCGCCTTCCGGACCCGCCTCCAAGGGGCCCAGACGGCTACCAGAATCCGGATGCCGCCTACATCGTATTCGTCAGCGAGCGCGACGACAAGCGAAGCCGGCGCGAGCGGTTCAAGGAAGTGAACGCGGTGGTTCCACCTGTCCCCCAGTATCTCAACTGGTCGCAGGAGCCGATCACGTGGGATCGCCGCGACCACCCGGAGCTGATGCCCAACCCAGGCGGCTATGCTCTAGTCTTAGAGCCCATGATAATCTCCCCTACCAAGCGCGCTTGCACCTTCTCACGCGTCCTCATCGACGGAGGCAGCAGCATCAACATCCTCTACCGCGACACGCTGGAGAAGCTGGGCGTCTCCGAGTCCAGCTTGACGCCGAGCCGGACGGTCTTCCACGGCATCGTGCCGGGGCGAGCCGGATCGTCCATGGGCCTCATCCGGCTGGACGTCCTATTCGGCACCAAGAACAACCATCGCCGCGAGACCATCTCCTTCGAGGTGGTCGACCACTCCAGCGCCTACCACGCCATCCTCGGGCGGCCGGCGCTCGCCAAGTTCATGGCGGTACCCCACTACGCCTACCTCAAGATGAAGCTACCAGGCCCACGCGGGATCATCACCGTCGCCGGAGACTATAAACGCTCCATTGCATGCGCCTCCGACAGTGCAAAGGTGGCCGAGACCATGGTCTGCAATGAGGAGATGAAGCAATTCAAGCGCAAGGCTAGCGAGGAGAAGCTGGAGATCCCAGAGTCGGCCAAGCCGGCTGGCGAGTCAAACTTCCAGGCGGCCCGAGACACAAAGAAGATCTACTTCGACGACAACGACAAGTCCAAGTTCGTCTCCGTGGGGGCGAGCCTGGACCCCAAATAGGAAAGCGCGCTCGTCGAGTTCCTCCGTGAGAACCGGGACATCTTCGCGTGGTCCCCCAAGGACATGCCTGGTGTACCGAGGGAACTCGCCGAGCACTCTCTTCACGTCCGGCCGGATGCCAAGCCGGTAAAACAATCCCTGCGACGTTTCGCGGAAGGAAGAAGACAGCTCATAGGAGAAGAGATAGCCCGGCTACTCGCGGCCGGGTTCATCAAAGAAGTGCAACACACGGAGTGGCTAGCCAATCCGGTGATGGTGGAAAAGAAGAACAAGAAATGGCGGATGTGTATCGACTACACCCACCTCAACAAGGCTTGCCCTAAAGACCCCTTCGCATTGCCGCGCATCGACCAAGTGATCGACTCCACGGCCGGCTGCGACCTCCTCTCCCTCCTCGACGCCTACTCCGGCTACCACCAAATTCCGCTGAACCCGGACGACCAGCTCAAGACCGCCTTCATCACCCCATACGGCCCGTACTGCTACACCACCATGCCGTTCGGCTTGAAGAACGCGGGAGCGACATACCAGCGCTGCATGCAGAAATGCCTGCACGACCAAATCGGTCGCAACGCGCACGCCTACGTCGACGACGTCGTCATCAAGACCAAGGAGAAGCACACCCTCCTCCTCGACCTCAAAGAAACCTTCGACAACCTCCGCCGCTTCCAGATGAAGCTCAACCCGGAGAAGTGCGTGTTCGGCGTTCCAGCCGGACAGCTACTCGGCTACCTTGTGTCGGCACGAGGGATCGAAGCCAACCCGGAGAAAATCGCCGCCATCGACAACATGCGACAACCAAGAAGTGTCAAGGACATCCAGAAGTTCGCCGGGTGCCTAGCCTCTCTTTGCCGTTTCATCAGCCGGCTTGGGGAGAAGGCTCTCCCGCTCTACCACTTACTGAAGAAGACGGACAAGTTCGTCTGGAGCGACGCGGCCGACGCCGCCTTCAAGGAACTCAAGCGAGCGATGACCACCACCCCAGTCCTAGCACCGCCGACTCCAAAGGAGCCCATGCTCATGTACATCGCCGCCTCCAACCGAGTCGTCAGTGTGGTCCTAGTGGTGGAACGAGACGAACCCGGCAAGCAGCGGCCGGTTCAGCGGCCAGTCTACTACCTCAGTGAGGTGCTCTCGCAGTCGAAGCAAAACTACCCGCACTACCAGAAGCTCGTATACGGCGTATACATGGCAACGAAGAAGCTGAAACATTACTTTCAAGAGCACCCGATTAAAGTGATAAGCAACGCACCGCTTGCCGAGATCATAGGCAACAAGGATGCAACCGGCAGAGTCGCGAAATGGGCGATCAACCTAACGGCGCACGGAGTCGAGTACGACAAGAGAACAGCGATCAAGTCACAGGAGCTAGCAGACTTTCTCGCCGACTGGACGGAGACGGACCACGTACCGCCGCCACCCGGCTCCGGCGAGCATTGGCTCATGCATTTCGATGGATCCAAAAGATACTGGGGACTCGGCGCCGGAATCGTCCTCACCTCACCCAAGGGGGGCCGACTCGAATACGTTCTACAGATCCACTTCACGGCGTCCAACAACGTAGCCGAGTATGAAGCTCTCGCACACGGCCTCAAGCTCGCCAAGGCCATGAACATCAAGCGAATCCTCTGCTACGGCGACTCCGACTTGGTGGTCCAGCAGACCACTGGTCATTGGGACGCCAAGGACCCCAACATGGCCGCCTACCGCTTCTTCGTCCAGCAGCTCGCAGGATGCTTCGAAGGATGCGAGTTCCACCACATCCACCGCTCCAACAACGAGGCGGCCGACACCCTGGCGAACATTGGCTCTCTCCGCGAGGAAATCCCACCCGGCGTCGCCCTCGAGAAGCTCTACAAACCATCCATCACGCCGTGTCCCGGCTCCGATTCCATCCGGATGCCGCCTGACACGGAGTCGGCTGGGCCGGCTCCAGGCGAGACGGAGCCTGTCGAGGTCCTCGTCATCGAAGCGGCCCCACCATGGACCCAACCCTTCCTCGCCTACCTCGCCAACAACGAGCTCCCGGCGGACGAGCTCAGCGCCAGGCAAATCAAACGCCGGGCAAGTGCTTACACCATCATCAACAACGAGCTATACAAGCGCAGCGTATCCGGAATGTTCCAACGCTGCGTGAGCCAAGAAGAAGGAAACCGGATCCTCAAGGAGATCCATCAAGGCGAATGTGGCCATCACGCATCCTCAAGGGCAATTGTGGCCAAGGCATTCAGGCACGGGTTCTATTGGCCGACTGCGCTGGCGGACGCGAACCAGCTGGTCCGACTCTGCAACGGCTGCCAACGATTCGCAACGCAGAAGCACACGCCGGCTTCAGCACTCAAGACGATTCCTATCACCTGGCCGTTTGCCGTCTGGGGGCTCGACATGGTTGGACCACTGAGGAGATCCAGTGGAGGCATGACACACCTGCTGGTAGCGGTCGACAAGTTCACGAAGTGGATCGAAGCCAAGCCGATCAAGAAACTGGATGGACCAACGGCAGTCAAGTTCTTCAAAAGCATCATCTACCGCTTCGGCTACCCCAACAGCATCATCACGGACAACGGGACAAACTTCGTCAAGGGAGAATTCGCCAAGTTCTGCGGCAGGACCGGCATCCGGCTCGACGTGGCCTCCGTCGCACACCCGCAGTCGAACGGGCAAGTCGAACGAGCAAACGGCCTCATCCTAGCCGGCATCAAGCCTCGGCTGCTCGAACCACTCGAGCGGGCAGCCGGCGCGTGGGAAGAAGAGCTGCCTTCCGTCCTCTGGAGCCTAAGGACGACGCCGAATCGCTCAACCGGCTTCACCCCCTTCTTCCTCGTCCATGGGGCGGAAGCCGTCATGCCAACGGACATCGAGCACGACGCACCCCGGATCGTGCTGTACACGGAAGCGCAAGCTAAGCAAGCCTACGAAGACGGAATGGACCTGCTCGAGGAAGCGCGCCAGCTTGCCGAATCAAGATCGGCGATGTACCAGCAACAGCTACGCAACTACCACAGCCGGCGCATCAAGAACGTCCACTTTCGTGAAGGCGACCTCGTGCTCCGACTCATCCAAGACACCAAAAACATGCACAAGTTGTCATCACCATGGGAAGGACCATTCATCGTCAGCAAAGCGCTCATCAACGATGCCTACTACCTCATCGACGCCCGCGAGCACAAGAAGGACACGATGGACAAGGAAGGCGATGAAACGGAGAGGCCATGGAACGCGGCACTCTTGCGTCGATTCTACACTTGAGAAAGTACAATGTATGTATCACCTATGCTATCAATAAAAGAAGCGAGAATGATGAACACATGAGCAGTTTTTCGCAACTTTTTCTGCATTTTCTAACCGGCTCAACCGGCAACCGGCAAGCTTGCCTTTAGCGGCCGTGTAGCGTGACTAACCCCTAAACGGCTAACTCTTCGAATCCGGTTAAGGCCGGCAAGAGAACAAGCTGGAGGGGGCCAACAACGCGAAAAACGCATAAAGGGAAGTCCTGCCGGCTGAAATAATGTTCTTCTGCAAACTCGGCCAAGCCGGCAGCCGGCAACCGCTTCTCCGAATACGGACGATTAACTACACAACGCTAAACGGCTAACTCTTCGAATCCGGTTAAGGCCGGCAAGAGAATAAGCTGGAGGCAGAGTGTATGCGAAAGACGTAAGAAGTAGAAGTCGTTACCGGCTGAGAAAACCCTGGCCTAACAAACCGAATCCTAGCGTTGAAGTAGTGTGCATGATCCCGCTAGACGGTGAAATGCACACGAACGGCGACGGGAAAGGCTACAGGCGAGTGTGAAATGGAGTTAAGTACAATAAAATTATACTCTATGATCATAACAGCAAACTAATCGCTTCGACATCTCATTTCACACGCGGAAACGCCGCCAACCGGCTTCGAGAGCCCAAGCCGGACACAGGCACGACAAACAGGAAATGGAAATTGCACACAAGCAAAAGTACAGGAACAAAAGCATTGGAATCAAACAAGGTCTTACAGATGGAAGCTGGATAATAAAACAAAAGAGGGAGGTCCACAGGCGGACCTACCCCGCGCAACTACAAGGCGGAGCCGGCAGAGCTCCCTAAGCGGCAGCCTTCGCCTTCCCGGATCCGCCTATCTTCTTGCCGGCCCAATGCTTGATGCAGAGGGTGCCGTCGAACACCTTCACGAAGAAGACGCCCTTGTCACGTCGGAGGCGGAAGCAGAGGATGAAGCCGGCTTCGAGCTCGTAGAAGTCGGCGAACTCGTCCCAGCCCCTGACGAACTCCACCCGGTTGACAACGGCATTGCCAACCACTTGGGAGGTGAACCGGACGGTTGCATCCCACGGACCCTGGGAGGCACCTTCACGGAAGAGCTTGAACTTGAAGTGGCCAGCGCCTGGCAGCGCGTCGGCGAGGGCGTCGGGAAGCCTCTGCACTGGCCCAGTAACTGGCGAGTGCAGGATCAGGAGGAACTCCCCGACGGGGAACACACCCCAAGCCGGGCGCCGCGGGTTCTCCAGCGAGTCGGAGGAGGCGGAAGACAGCTCCGTGCTCTCTTCCTCGCCACCGGCGACAGCAGACGGAGCGTATTTCGGAATCGGGTCGAAGCCCGGAGGTGGAAGAACAGGAGTGGCTTCCTCCTCGCTCGACGTGCCGTCAAGAACGAGGAGTTGCTTGCCACGACCGGCGACGATGCTGATGCCGCCACCGGCGGCACCCGCACTCCTCACACCAGCACGGCCGCCGCCCTTGACGCGGCCAGCAATGCTACCGGTGGCAGCGGAGGCGACTGCCGTCCCCCGCCCACGGCCGCCGCTCTTGGGGGGACGACCGCGAGGACGCTTCGCCGGAGGCGCAGCGGGGGTCTCCTCGGCGACAGCGTCCATGGGCTCAGATTTCACCATGGTTGAGACGCGCAAGGAAATGAGACGAGGAAGGCGAAGAGGAAGCAAAGAGGCGCGAATGAAGGAGGAGGAAGAAAACGGTCAAGATTTATAGCACAAACAAGGGGCAACGTGGGAGACCCAACCGTCGCCCACGATCCCACGATCTACACGTGGCGACGAAACAGTTGACGGGACCCTTCAGTAACTGCAACCGGGTCCACGCGCGGAAGCCAAGGAGACAAGCCCAAGTCGGCAAAAGATACCCGGGGGCTGCGCACCCGCCAAGCCGGCTGCCCAGACCCGGATGAACATATAAAAATCACCCCGAGTCATGGACTCGGGGGCTGCCAAGCCGTTAGCCGGCAAAAAGATTCCCGGGGGCTGAGCACCCGGCAAGCCGGCTGCTCAGACCCGGACGTATATCTAAAATCACCCCAAGTCACGGACTCGGGGGCTGCACGATATAACGACGACAGAAGATAAGCGATAAGCAGGAAATGTGGAATTTCGACCCGGATTGATGCTCAAACCGGCCCAAAATTCGGGGGCTAGGGATGGTGATAAGCATCACCAAAAACAAGCACGAATTATAGCACAAAGGCCCAGCAGTCACAGAGGAAAACGACACTCACGATAACAGACCATGGCAGGAAGCAGAATAGTAAATTTTTACATGATGATCTTCAAAGGTGTCCAAAATAACAAGGCAGTTAATGTGGCAAGGCAGTTAACGTCACAGAACAACAATTACACCCGGCATCCCGGGGAGATAAACGAATCAAATGGTAGCGGTGTCAGTAGCGGCGGCAGCGTCGCCGGCTCCAGCATCTTCAGTCGGCTTCGGCGTCGAGGATGGCTCGGCTGGTACCAGCGTCGTCAATTCAACCGCCTCGGCAATCCGCTTGGAAGCCTCGGCAATTTCTGGACGCAAGCTCGCGAGGGACGTCCCGTCGCGGAAGCCGTCCATCAGCCTGCTCGTCTGCAGGCCAGGGTACCACGACTTCACCACGGCTAGGGCCATGTCGGTACCTCCGCGCGCCGCCATCTCCACTTGATCGTTGATGCCGGTAGGCGCTCCCTCGAGCCGAGCGCATAAATCGTGGAGAGTAGCCGGCAGGGGAGTATCCGGCCACAGATTCTCAAGCACGCCCTCTGCCGCCTCCTTCAGCCGCTTGAATTCCTGGCCGAATCGCAGAAGGCGGGAAGCGGTAGTCGGAGCAGACCCGGCAGCGGCACCAGAAGACTCCGGTCGAGAGTGAGCCGAGGCAGCATCCTGTTGGAGTTGCGCATCCACCTCGGGATAGAGGCCTGCAATTCAAACCAGTAAGGCCGAGTAGAAGACCTAAAGCAAAAACCAAGGAGAAAGAAGACCTCACTTACCAAGGATCAGCTCGTTTACGCCCTCAACCTCCCTGACCAAGCCGTTCACCAGCTGTTCATGCTCAAGCTCGCGAGCCTTGGCCTCCCGGACGATCTCGTCGGCATTCTCGACGGAAGCCTTCAGTTGATCCTTCAGCTTGGCCGCGTCACCGCGAAGAGATTCGACCTCGCTCCGCATCCGACGCTCGGCCTCCCGCAGTTTCGCCGCCTCCTCGCCCAGCCGGACGACCTCGAGGCGGCGCTCTTCTGATGCCTTCTCCGCCGCTTGGAGATCGGCCTTGGACGAGGCCAAGGCGGCGTCCTTCTCCTTCAGTTGCTTCTCCAAGCCGGCGCGGGAGGTGGAGTCACCTGTGGAGATCAAGTCACCGTCAAGCCAAGACATGCAAGACAAAGTGCGGAAAGAAAAAGGGAGCCAAACCTTTGGCCGCCTCAAGCTCCCGCTTGAGTAATGTCGCCTCCTTATTCGCCGCGGCGAGGCCTTGCTCCATGGAGGAGCAGAGCAGCGTCACATTGGCCAAGTTATCCCTGGCCACCCGCTCCGCCAGTTCGGCGAGGGGAAACTTTCCCGACGCATCGGGCCGAGCCGGCACCGGTCCGGAGTACGTCGGAGAAGATACCAAAGTCGATTGGCGAGGGCCGGGGAGCAAGGCCGTCGCTTCCGCGATGGCTTTATCCTTGGCTGTCACAGCCACCGTCAACGAAGGAGTGGGGAAGGCGGTATACCCAGCCCCGACGCCGGGCTGGGGAACCACCTGGAAAGCACCCACTGGCGTCTCGGCGTCTCCACCTGAAGCCGGAGGGTTGAAGTCGACCACAATGGGGGCCGCCTCCGCCAGCACTCGGCTGGCCGCCTCCGTCGTCTTCGCCTCCGAAGGCGGATCAGCCGCCTCCGCCAGCACTCGGCTGGCCGCCTCCGTCGTCTTCGCCTCTGAAGGCGAATCGGCCGCCTGCGCCACGGGGACCTCGGTGACAGGCACCGAAGCCGACTCCTTTACAGCGACGACTGCCGTCTCCGCTATAGGGAGCGGTGCCCTACGAAACAAGGAAGGCGTCAACATCGAGTGCAAGTTGCGAAAATTCTCACCACAAGACAAGGACTTACCCGACACACGAGCCCAGCGCCTTGGCCGTCCTCCTCTTCGTCCGCTTTGGTGGGGGAAGGGGCACGGCGTCGGATGGGCGCTTCACGCCTCCGGAAGGCACATCGCCGCCTTTCGCCGGGACGACAGGGTCCTCGACCGGCAGCTCCGTGCGAGCCGGCACCACCTTGGCCCCGGCAGAGGCCTTTGCGGAATCGCCGGCTTCCGTGCCCGCCGCCGCCCTCTCCTCGGCCGCCTTGGCAGCCGCTAGATGCCTTGCAGCCGCCTGGGCATCCATCGATGCCCGGATCGAGTCCGCCTGCGCCAGCTCCGCGTAAATAGCCTTCTCCATATCATCAATACCCGAGTCATGGCCAAGAACAAAAGGAGGAGAAAGATTAACCACCTGGGCGCGGGTCTTGCCGGCGGCGGGTTCGGTCCTCTCCGTGTCCGCCGCCTTCGTCCCCTCCTCGTCCTCCCTCGAGGCCAGAAGCTGCTCCACAGTAAAATCAGCATCAGATGCTCCTAAGGCTAAGACTGCCTGCGCCGTCCGAGCATAAAACTCCCTCTCCAAGTCATCCGGATTCGAATCGTAAATAAAATCACCACCCAAAGCAGGACCAATCACCTCGTTTCTGGCCCCACCAGTCTGGGCCTCCTCCGCCATCTTGGCGCCGACTTCAGCCCGGACGTCGGCCATGACCTCGTCCGCCCTGGCCTCAGTCTCAGACGTCTCCGCCCTCGTTCTTCCGGCTGGCGACAGGCCGCCTGTGGTAGGCCGGGAAGACGACGAAGCCCGCTTTTTGGCGGAATGCACGCCTCGCTTCTCAAATGCGCCCTTCCGCTTGGGCGGCGCATTTGCATCGACATCGGCGGCCGACTTCGACCGCCTCTCCTTCACGGTCCGCCGAGGGAGGACCACCTTCTTCCGCGCCGCCGCCTCCAACTCCTTGGTCCGGCGGGTGGATATCGCCGGCTTGGAGGCTGGCACGGAGGAAGAACCCTCTGAGTCCGGTTCAGAGCCAGTGGAGAGATCTACTATGACACGCGCAACATCGTCAGCCTGCCCGGCGACCCCGGGCCCAGAAGACTTACCACGGGACGACGAAACCGGAGGCGGATCGTCATGCTCGAGGTCCTCGTCCCGGTAGGCGGCCGAGTCGGAGTCGGCGCCGGCAGCAGGGGCCGGGCTCGTTGCGGTCCGGGTGGCGTCATCATCGCCCCCATCATCGCCGCCGGCATCAGCACCTCCACCGGACGACTCGGTGGTGTCGCCGCGTGTTCCCGCGACGCCACGGGCATCGCCGCCGGATTCGCCTCCAGCGGCAGTGTCCGCACCTCCACCCGCCGCCTGCTCCTCGGCGGCGCTATCCTCCTCCAGCATGGCCGTCTGCGACGCAGAAAGGGGACCCTGGACATCAGGCTCGAAGACTACTTCAAAATCTTCAACCATCTGGACCTCGCAAAGCTACCCGGCAAGCCGGCTAGATCAGGCGGCAGCCGGAAAAGGAATCGAAAGCAAAATGGGGAGGAAACTAACCTCAGGAGCGCGGTCTGAGCGGTCTAAGGGATCGAGCCCGAAGTCCCAATCATCCTCAAGCCTGTCGGTGATGAGACGGGAAACCCACGCGCTTAATCCCTCCTGCGTCGGGATGTTCAAGGTAACGCAAGTGGGATCCCGGACCCCGGAGTAGAAGCACATCTTGTGCGAGCGCTCCTGTAGCGGGAACATCCGCCTTACCGTCCAAGCCATGGTCAGGTCCCTGGACGTCAGGCCGTCCGCCACCAGCTTCTCCAGGCGGGCGAACAGGGTAGCCTGCAGATCCTCGTCGACTACCGGCTTCCGGCTCCAGGACCTGTCCGCCGGACGCGTATTGGCGAAGGCGGGGAGTTTGATCCGGTTAGCCTCAGTGGCGTTCTTGACATAGAAGTATGTATTCTGCCACTTCTTGATGGACTCGGGCAGATGGATCTTGGGGAACGGCGTGTTCTTCGCGCTGATGGAGACGCCACCGCAGTCCCGTGGCAGCCCAGCGGACACCTGGGACCGCAAGAAGAAGAACATGCCAAAGAGCTCCATACTGGGCCAAATGCCCAAATAAGCTTCGCAGAGCGTGACGAAGCAAGACAACTGCGTGATGCAGTTAGCCCCCAGATGGTGAGGCTGCAGCCCGTAGAAATGCAGAAACTCGTTGAAGAACGAGCTGACGGGGAGCCCCAACCCCCGCTCCACGTGCGTGTAAAACATGACAAATTCATCCGGTTTGGGCTGTGGCGAGATCTCTCCAGGGGGAGGGGCGCGAGCCTCCACATCGCCGCTCTTCCCCATGGACCCATTCCGGTGAAGTGTCAGAAGGAACTTATTGTCGATGATGGAACCCATCCAGGCACCCGTGCCCGCCATTGAAGTTCTGTTGCCCGTGGTGGAAGAAACGGAAGCAGAAGCAGCGAGACGGAGAAATCGGCAAGGAGCAGGAAGGCAAGAACAGGCGATGAAGACGAAGCGGGAGAGAGGAGCGAAAGTTCTGAGCCTTCCCCCTCTTTTCCCCTTTAAAAGCGGGGCAGGCGGAACCGCACCGCTCCACGCGCCACGTGGGGCGCAGGCAGGCCGTGCCGTCCGCAGACGATCCCACTAGCAGGCAGTTGCCACAGAAGATCCAGCCCGACGAAGACCGACGCGACGTGCCCCTGACATCGGGCAGAGCGCAACCGTCACGACCAAGCGGCGAAACGTGGCTGACGCGTGCCACGACCCACGATCCCCAAGACATCCAGACTACCGGAGACCGGCTACCCCAAGCCGGACGAGCCGCCTCCGGCCACCGTCACCTTATCCGGCAAACTTCAAGCCGGACAACTTCAACTACATCGACAAACAAAACATTGAAGCTCGAGAAGTCTACCCGGCAAGCCGGCAAGACTCCACGATCTCGGGGGCTAGTGTCGGGGATATGAACCCCGGATATCCCTAAGAAGACCATTTCTTCAAGAACTGCAAGGGCCGGCTACAGCGTGCCGGCTGAAGCCCGCCGGATGAAGCAAGCCGTTTAGCCTACCCGGAGGCGGACGGCCGGCTAGAGCAGCCGGCCTCTACCAACCGACCGGTCCGTACTAGTAGGCCCAGATCGCCCAGCCCCTGTCGGGCGTTACAGCTATAGTGTAATGATGAGATAGTACCAGCCGGCTCCAGAGTAGTGATGTCATAGGGGCAATCGTGTAATCTCCTTGTAACCCAAAACCCTAGACGCTGCCTATATAAGGCATGCATGGGCCTCCTGCGCGAGGCAAGCAAGCAGACAGGGGACACAGACACGCAGATACGTAGATCATCGTCTACCTCCAGCCGGCTTGACATCTCAAGCCGGCACCACCGCCATACAGCTCGAGGAGCAAACTTTGTAGCTCGATTTGTGATCAATCAATAGAAACAAGAAGAGCAGGACGTAGGGGTGTTACCTCCACAAGGAGGGCCCCGAACCTGGGTAATTGACGTGTGTTTGCATGTTGGTTGCCCAATCCCGCGCGAGCATCCGATCGTCGCCTGCCCCATACTCTTTTCCGTCTTTGATGGATATGCCGTGCTACCCACCACGACAATCGTCATGCACCTGACGTCGATACTCTGCAGCGCCTCGCTGCCAAGGGCCATTGCCATTGCCATTGATGCGGTCGATGCACGCTGCACCACCACCTAAACCCTCCGGCCAGAAGCTGCTCCGAAAACGACCCCCCCAAGAGGGATGACGGCGTCGAGTGCCGTTGTCGTCCGATTCGGGAACCCGAATCTAGGGTTTCCCCAGGAGCATTCCAAGCTAGGAGACACGATAAACATCAGCTGCAACAAAAATAGGATCTCCAAGACGATGCCTCCATGGAGGGGAAAGACGCTCAACGCGCCGCCATCGACTGATCCGAAGATCTGGGGTTTCCCCCGGAGATTCACAGCATGTGTTGATGAAGTGTTGATCCCTCGAACGATGCCTCCACCGAGGTGTACGGCGCCCACGGGCGTCGCCATCGTCAGCTCACAGGGAGCACGCGCCAACAGCCGTGCCATACTTCGTTGAAGACCGACGTCGATCGCCGTCCCGCAAGCCCGGCGTCACCACGTACCGCCGCCACCACGCAGCAGCGATCCGGGGAAGACGTGGCCGAGGAAGACGACCCACCACCGCTAGAGGTGATGCGCCGCCACCACCGATCCGGGGCCGCCGCCCCAGGATCCGATCTCGATCCAGTGCAGCCGCATCCTCCAAACGGCGGCGCGAGATCGCAGCAGGTTGATCCCCGCCGCCCCCTTCACCGGCGCCCGGCCTTAGTCCGGCAGCCACCTCGGGGGACGGCGAGGGAGAGAGGCGGGGAGGGAAGGCGGCGGCGGTGGGCTGGGGATCGCCCCTCCCGTCGCCTAGAGGAGACGACGCGGAGGGGTCATAGGGATAGTTAAAACATCAATACTGCCGCTTTTCGCGATAGTTTTTTTTTAGTGTTCATACACATAGAACGAGGAAGAGGAAAACGTGTCACCGCACATGGTGTTCGACTCTCCGCAACTCCAAATTAACCCGGTCCGTTGGAGATGCTATAAGAGCTAAACAGGGCGAGTCCAGTGTAAACTCGTGTACCAGCTTGATTCTAACTTATGATTTCAATATTAAAAAATGTTATACTCGGGCCTCCATAATTTAGGAGTACAAAATATATTCTGCACTCAAGAAGAGTTAAACCGATTCAAAATGAGAAAAAAATAACATAATGTGGAAAAAATAGCTTTCTCCGCTTGTTCGCATTTGATCTTCCCATTTTCCTCCTACCTAAATTTGCAGCCTTCTTACATCGATGCCCTTTGGCTTTCCCTATATTGTAAAGTTTGCACATAAACCCCTAACGTTTCGATCGCTCAGCTCTTCTTCCACTCCTCGTCAGCGCCGTCGATGCCGGCCAGGTAGGCCTTCTTCCTCTTCTCGGCACGCGCGCAGGCGCAGATGATCACAAAACACGCGGCATACACGGCATACACGCGCCAATTCGCGCGTGGGGCCTCGCCGGCAGCGGCGCGGTGGAACACGGCGGCGTAGTAGTGAAGGCCGACCGCCAGCCCCACCACCATCTGGGCAAGGCCGAGCGCCTTGGTGGCGTCCGCACCGCTGTCCTCCTCGGGCGCGGCGGCCCCGGAGAAGATGGCGACGAGGTCCACCATCTGGAGCACGAGGTAGCCCATGAAGCCGAGAGACTGCGCGGCCTGTGTCCAGGCGTACGCCGCTGGTGAGGCGGCGTGGAAGAAGCGGAGCGGCTCCAGTCCCGAGGCGGCGGCGGCGAGCGCGAGCGTGGCGAAGTAGATTGCGAGATACGCCTGAGAGAGCAGCAGCGCGCGGTGGAGGAGCGGCAGGTACGGGCCCATGCGCCGCACCAGCGCCGTGAGCATGAACAGAGGCAGCAGCAGCAGGGCCACCGACGCCGCGGACGCCGCCGCCGCCGCCCACCGCCCCCCCAGGATCGGCCGCACGCCGCCGGCGATCCCCGCGTTGGCGGCCGACAGGTACGCCTTGGACGTGTACGACAGCCGCGCCAGGTCCGGCATGAGCGTCTCGTGCAGCCGCGCCGGAAGGCCCCGGAACTCGGACATGAAGTCCTCCGTTCCCTCCGCCTCCTCCCCCAACACCACGTCCTCCTCCACCCCGGCCGCCCCTTTGCTCACGGCCGTATTCACCTTCGCGTTCGCCTTCACGTCCTGCGTCTTCTTGGTCGATTTGGCCGGCTTGCCGCCAGCATCCACCGTCGAATTGGACGGTTTCTTCGCCTTGGAGGCGCCTCCCTCAGATTTCACCGGCTTGCCCGCGCCCATCTTTGTGGACTTGGCGGAATCGGTGCTCTTGGGCTTCGCGGTGGTCGCCTTGTCCGGCTTCGCGGCGGCCGCTTTCTCCAGCTTGACGGAGGCGCCCTTGTCCGGTTTCGCGGCGGCCGCCTTGTCCAGCTTCGGGACCTTTGGCTTGGGAACGGCCACATCGCCGCCCGCGTTCGTGGCAGTCTTCTTGGTGGTGCCCTTGGCTGTCGTGGCCGGCTCCGATTTCTTGCCTTTCACAACAACCTTGGTCTGGTTCTTGCCGTCGGAGGGGAGCTTCTTCTTGATCTTACCGGCGGCGGTGGCAGCCAGGGTGGTCTTGGGCGCCTTGACTGGCTCGTCCCCTTCGTCAGCGTCGGACGACACGAGCGCCTTGCGGCCGCCGGAGGCCTTGGGCTTCGCTGCCGGCGCGGCCGAGGAGGAGGGAGCAATGTGGGAGCAGAGCAGGGCGAGGAGCAGGAGCATCAGCACTGGCCTCGGCGGCGACCAAGCCGCCATCTCTGGCAGGACAGGGGCGGAAGATCTGGTCGGGGTTTTGGCGGTGGGGACGAGATACGGCAAAGATGCAGCGGTGCGGCGGCGGTACTAGATCCGGGAAGAGTGAGGAGGGGTTAAGGCATTTTTGGAGTATATAAATTGGAAGCGAAAAGGGGCGAGCGAGGAGAAGAGTGTGCGAGTGGGGAGCGAACTACCCCACCGCTGCTCGGCTGGAGGAGGAAGGAGAGCTGGAGAGGGACGGGCGTCGCTGGGGTGGGGTTTGGCACGGCCGGTACAAGGTCACATGACAACATGGTGCGGTCTCCTCCGAATCGTGGAGACAAACGTCAAACGGCGCAAAATCTACTGCTCTAGTCTCTAGCGCATAGGAGAGGTTTTTCTTTTTGTGCCATGTACAGAAGCAAGAGCAATGTTCCCCGCTTTTGCCACGAAACAGGCTTTCACCCAGCTATATAAATATAGCAGCCACCCAATACAACCGTAAGGTCACTGCTGGGGCAAACAACACACTTATGCCCAAAAGAAAGAAAAGAGAACAAAAAAGAGAAAACAAAGCCGACTTCGGCGGTTCGACGAAAAACAAAGATGATTCGCAACCGTTGCGCCCTCCGGAGAATTACCACCATGCTCCTAGAACTCCACAGCGTCTCGTACCAAGCAACACCTCCAAGAAGGGAGCGACGACGACGACGCTGCTGCCCGGACAGTTCCTAGGGTTTCCCCCGGATGTGTCCTAGGGTTTCCCCTGGTATGCTCGGGAGTGGGAAAGAAGTGCCCCGACGCCCTTCAAGAAGGATGGCGACACCCGCAGGCGTCACTGCGTCAGTGCCGAGTCGGCAGGGATTTCTCCCGAACTCCAGAACCACACCCCCAAACGCTCTGTATAGCTCCGCCAAACTTGCCGTCCACCAACGCATGCCACCACGGTCTTGCAGTCATCCCCGTCGTCTCACCGCGGCCCTTGTTGCAAGGCCGGGAGACTCGAGAGAAAGGAGCCCGACGAGGGTCAGCGGCATAGCGGCACGCGGGAGGGACCTACCTCCACCACCCGACGGCAGTAGCCGACTGGATGCAGTAGCAAGGCAGACCGGGCCCTTACTGGCCCGGCCGAGCCCAAAGGGGCCCGTAAAGCCCTGCTGCCGCACTGCGGCAAGGGCGCCGCCGACGCCATCGTCACCTGCATAAGCTCCTATTCCTTTGTCTCCCGGGAGAGCCCCCTCCACGCCCGGCCCGCCCCGGCCCAAATTAGGCCCAAATGGGCCCAGATCCGAGCACAGGGACGATGTCGGCCACCTGCCGGTGACCAGCCGGCCGCGCACAGCAAGCGGGACTCGCCGCCGCCAACGGCCGCGCCATCGCCGTCAAAGCCGCCCGGAGCTCGCCGCCAAAGCCGGCCAAAGCTCACCAGGCCGAGGTCGGGACGAGGAGCACCGTCGTGTGCAGCTGTGCGCCGCACCGCCAGCTCGACCACACGCGGGGAAAGGCCATCCTGCCGCCGCCAGCACCGGAGCCACGCAGGCGAGGCCCGGCAGCCCGGCCTGACGGCCGCAGGAGGGGAGGGGGAAAGGGGAGAGAGAGGCGACGGTGGGTGAGGGCTCCCCTGCTCACCCGCGCGGGGGCGAGACAGGGGAAGGAGAGGAGGGAAGGGAGGAGCGGCGCGCTCTGGCGGCGGCGCCGGCGGCGGCTAGGGTTTGGGCAGGGGGAGTGGTGTATGTATCAGGATTCCTTTGACTCAGGGCCATTTTATGTTCCCCGCTTTTGCTCATCCCGTTTCAAGCATCTCATCATCTTGCAATCTAAGTAAGGGCATTGCACAAAATTAGTGCTTCTATTTCCCGTCAAAATTAAGCTAGGCCTTCTGTTACTTTTGGGGAAAAGTCCAGATTTGAGAATTTCGATCCAGTCGCCGTAGGCACGATATATGAGAATCTACACACATCTCATGATAAAAATGACTACAACCTGAGCTTTATGCTTTGGCACGTTGGGGAGAAAATTCAATCCCCTGGAAGATCGTCCACAACGAGAGTAGCATTAACTGGAAATTTCAGAGTTGCCCATTTTGCTAAACCTAAGAAGAGAGGATGATGGTCTGCTCCATCGGATCACGTCAAAGTGAATGTAGATGCTTCCTTCGATGCTGACTCTATAGAGCCACCAGACACCAGTCCACCACTGGAAAAATGATACGTAGTACATGGTTCTTCCGGGAGATCTATAGCCGCACGCAATTATAAATTGAAATTCGTCTAGGTTGTTTCAACCGCCAAAACTTATGTTCTGAAGAATTGTATTCTGCCTACTCAGTCTTTGGGCTCCAACAGAATAATCCTGGGATATTGCTTGGATGTGGTGGATATGACGAATACGACGCCTATTCGCATGGTATCGCAATAGCGGACGATTGTTATCATTTTTTGACCGAATTGCTAAAAGTTGAGTCCATTCATGAGAAGAGGGCTGAATATAGTTGCACATGAATTAGCTCGATTAGCAAAAGGATTGAAATCCTCCTCCCTCTACAATTCCTGTTTTCGTTTGTGATGTAACTCTATTTGATATGAAATAAAGAGGTTTTAAGTTGTAAAAAAGGTAGAAATTTTTCCTTTTTGAAAAAGGGCAAGAACTTGCATAGTAGATGCACTTGAACTTTTTTTATCAAGAAGTCTCAAACAACAAGTAATATTTTTATTTCAACTTATGGATCACACAAGGCCGAAACAAAAATCATCAAGCAAAAAAGTGCAATGAGGACGACTATATACATCAGGTAGTCAATTACTCTGTGCTCTTGCTCCTCCGCCGCGACTGCTGAAAATACCACATACGGATCTAGTGCATAACTATATGGATAACCTGAAAAAGATGAACAACTCCAAACTTGTTAAAGATAAAGTTATCGTGTGCATTCTAGATAGTCCAAACTAAAGCACAAAGACCCACTATAATTTTATTAGTTTTCTTTTTAATCCCTCTCAACCAGCTTCTTTGTTTCACATGAATTGGAAGAACACAAGAACAACATATCACAAGACGAATAAAAAAACATGAACTATTAATATGAACAGATTAGTCACACCACATGGAAAACACTTAAACTTTCTACACACATCTGGTGTGTGTGTATGTGTGTGTGTTAGGTGTCACAAACATAAATAAATTTCCAAGAGAACCCATCTTTTGCTATAAATTATATGGAATTGTAGCCTTGAAAAACAACCCATAAAATTGAAGGATTTATTGCTTGAACCAACTCAACTCTTATTACAAGTAAAAAAAACTCAAGTCTTAATAAAATCGATATCTCTACCGGTCGTTTAATCAGTCCAATAGAACCCTTTTGAAAAGATTGACAAGCACTATTTGAATCTCAATTGGAAAGAGTAGTTAAAAGAAGAGTTCTTGATACATATACACTTGGCGGAATTTCACCATTTCAGTTGGCGAAAAGTAATTTCCACCATCTCATTTGTCGGACATGTGTCAATTCACCAGAATCCCGTCAAGATATTTTTTGAAAATTATGTTTAGTGTGCTTTATTTTTGACAATTGCATAGTGCATTGTAAAACAATCACAACATGTGTAGTATGGCTATAGCTGGCCAAACGGGTCGTGTTTCACGGGCCGGCCTGAGGCACGAATTTTTAAGCACGACCCGATAAGGTCCCCGCCCGTGATAATCGGGTCGAGGCACGGCATGGGCCCGGTAGTGCTCGTGTCCGACTTCGTTTCACAGCCCGTGGGCCGTGCCTACCCCAACCCATCGGGCCGAATTAGTGCCGGTGGACCGTGTCGAGGTTGAATTTGCAGTCCGTGGGCCGGCCCGGTACGGCACGTTTAGTAATCATGCCTAACGGGCCGCCTGTTTGGCCAGCTATCTGTATGGCCACTCGATATGCTCACAAATCAGGTACACACGCTGGCAACGCACAATGCCTTCCTGGGAGCATGGCACGCCGCACACCCCTGCTCTCCGATTTTAATTCAGTTTTTGCCTCCTGCTCCTCTCCCACGCGTCGGCACCCGGTCTCCACGATGACGGCAATCCAAAGCCCGGTCATCTCCGCCGCCGCAATCGTTGCGCTGCGCGGCTTCGTCAGGTGCCCTCTTGCTGCCCCCTGCCTCGCAGCGCCTCGACGAGCCGCCACCTCCGCCTCCGGGAAGATGCTCCCGCGCTCTGCCCTGCATGCCAGCGCCTTCTCCTCCTTCACTACCGTGGTGCCTGACCCCGACCAGGCTGTTGCGGTGAGTATTCGTCCCGTTGGCGCATTCCGTCGAGCAGGTTACAGGCCTGCTTGTTCGCTCCTTTGGTGGAAGCGGAGCCGGATGAAATTCGATCACTGAACAAGCTGTGCAGGAACCTTGGGTGGAAGCGGAGCCGGAGCCCGAGCTGAGCAAATTGGCCTGCCCAATCTGCTATTACCCGCTCGTAAGCTCGATCGATCATCAGTCCGCGTAAGTGGGGTCTTGCCATATTCGTGTCAGCGGCATATCCAGTGGGCTAATCGGTGGGTATCCCCGTTTGATTGTTCGTCGGTTCCTTTCCAGGCCAACCAGATTCGACTCTAGCCTTGAATGTTCTACTTGCAAGAAAGTGTACTACAATAAGGATGACTACTGGGATCTGACTGTGGCAGTTGGTTCTACTGAGTACTCCGAGTCCATGCCGGCAGCAACTGAACTTTTCAGGTGAAATTCGTTATTTATTTTGAAGTTAGTTAGGCCGAGAAGCTTAGAAACTAGCATACTGTAAGGTTAGACAGTAATGTATTCTGAATATTGGCATCATCTATCAAACTTTCATCATAAACCATACTCCAGCATAATGCAAATTAACTGCTGAAACCATGTCTCACGACTATGTCACAAGCAGTGCAAGAAACCTCGTAGCCTCTACCATACCTTGAAAATAGCTCGAATACACCTCACAAAAAATTGTTGTTTTAGCATTCGAAATGGTTCTGCTCGGGGCTCTGTTACGTGACTGGTGTCAAGGTTTGTTGATGTTAATAAATATTGAACGATTTTGTCTGGGTGACGACTGAATGTGCATTTACTAACTAATTCTATTCAGACTATTCCCTACGAATGATTAATTATTCGAACAGGACCCCACTGGTATCATTTCTTTATGAGAGAGGATGGCGCCAAAATTTCATATGGGGTGGTTTCCCAGGCCTTGAGAGAGAGGTCATGTTTCTCAACTATTCTTGTTTTCATGAGAATGTTCAATTACATTTGGGAAATAATTGCCCTCACAATCATCTTTACAGTGCATACATTACTGACTAGTCATTTTCTGGCTTATGAGGAAAACCAATACATTACTGAATATACATTAGACATCCCTATGTTGTCAATTCTCTAGTGTAGTTAGTAAGATACAAGCCTACAACCAATTGTTCTCAAATATATTTTCATGATATGTATTGATAGACCCGGGCATTACCTGGGTTTGGTCTGGCATGAAAAATGCAGAACATGCTTGCATTCAGACTGGCCCTGGCCCAGTGAGGTAGTGAGCTCTAAGGGCAGGGCCACAACCCTATTCATTTTTGTGGTCAGTTGGGCTTAGGACAGGCTGCGGCCGGGCCAGTTTGTAAGTGGGCATAAAATTTTGAGTCAGATTCACTTTGCGTTATATGTATATTTATATACATAAGCATTTCTGTACCATTTCTGCTTGTAAGTATAATTTCTGGAATTCTTTTTAAATATGTGAATGAAATTGCAGTTTGACATGGCTAAAACTTATTTGAAGCCAAAAACAGGAGGTGTTATAGTTGATGCAAGTTGTGGAAGTGGCTTATTTTCAAGATTGTTTGTCAAGAGTGGGCTATACTCTCTTGTCGTGGCACTGGATTTCTCAGAGAATATGTTGAAGCAGTGCAATGAATTCATCAAGCAGGAAAACATTTCTGATGAGTATGCCTAAAGTTCCCCTGATCTGCAAGTTTCTTTCTGTAACTCATTTGTCATGATGAGCTATGAATTATAAGTTGTCATTTGTCTCCTTCGGAAGATTATTGGTCAGCTCTAACGTCGAATGCAGTACTCTGATGTTATATCACTCTGTTTTAGGAGATTAGCCTTGGTCAGAGCTGATATATCCAGACTCCCTTTTGTGAGCGGTTCAATTGATGCTGTGCATGCTGGTGCCGCAATTCATTGTTGGCCATCCCCAGCTTGTGCTGTAAGCTTCCTATTTAAACTGCAAGCTGATGTCTGCAAAAAAAACATGCTTTTCTTCTTATATGTATTTTGTATATTGACATACCAACTTAGTTACTCCGCATTCTTGCGTACAATATTAATACATGCGAACATCGGCGCACATGCGGCCTTTCCTTTTTCAAGGCTTTGCCTAGAAATTGTGTATTTTCCATTTGTTTTTATATTTTACAGTTGGGTTAGTGGTAGACTAGTGGAGGTTCTGTCACGAGGCATTTGGCCTCAGGTTTGTTTACTTCATATCTTTCTGAACTTTGCAATAAAAGCGCTATGTCCATCGTTTCGATGCAGAGGCTGAAGGGCTATTCCCCTTTTCGAAAAAAAGATGTTTATGTATTTGCATCACGCTAACTGGGAAGCATATAGCAGTATAGCAATATAAGCCTACAAGGGGAACATGCACCTGTACGCTGTCATACCCATATGCATTTGCTCCAATTTTTGATAGTCCACCTACTTGCAACTGCACTCACACAAAATTAAAATAAGAAATGGCTAAGGTGCGAGAAATCTAATTCATGGTTTCATTATTACAAGTTATTAAGCTTCACAGGACGAATGTAGTGGAGAACTAGGAATTAGTTTCCGAAACAATCATAGCACATTCACACTTCTGTATGCAAGCTAAGTAACTTTGCAGCAACAATATTCTTTATCTAAACTTTCCTGTATATATCACATTAGGGAGATCTAGCTTTATGATATTCGCTTCCTGCCCTATATGAAGCAGTGGCAAAAGGTAAAATATTGTTTTGTTTTGATCTTTTTATAGGTTGCGGAAATTAGCCGAGTCCTTCGCCCTGGGGGTATTTTGGTGGCTTCTACTTTCATAGCAGACGTTCTGCCACCAGCTATTCCAGTATTGAGGATTGGACGCCCGGTAATCATCCTGACTGTTTATCATCCACAAATAATTGTGTTTCAAAAGATAGTACAGATTAATTTGGTTGACAATCATGATATTTGTTCATCACTCCGGAATTATAGATGGAGGATTAAGCTTTGGAGAATCCTGTGCCGCTATTTGTGGATTCACTTTTGTCAGACCATGTTTAGTATTAACCCATTGTTGAAACTATCTTGTAGTATATTGGTCAAATCACTGGCAGTAATATCTTCTTATCAGAAGGGGAGCTTGAAGATCTTTGCAGAGCATGTGGTCTTGTTGATTTCACATTTGTCAGAAATGGATTTTATATAATGTTCTCTGCAACTAAATCAAGCTAGTCAAATAATTGCAGTCTCTTCTAAAAGTTAACCGTGTAGTGTAACTGTGTAAGTCGTGAATACAGTTTTTGATTATTTAATTGTAAGAATTATACTTCAGTTTATCTCCCTCCTATCTCTTTTCTAAATGCTCGATTTTGTAACTGCAGGTCTTTGTGTGGTTAGTTACGTTCAAAGGGACTGGTGATTGTCTGCATACGTAATACGTTGTGACTTGTGAGACTGATCATATCAATTTATTTGTGCATAGCAGCAGAGACCTTTTCTTTGCGGGGGCCAGCACAGATCTTTAAGCTTGCAAAATTTGTGCACTGTTTTTGTATGTAGATGTTTCATTGAAGACGTGGAGCTTTGAAAGGAGTCACTGTGAGCTGTGACTTCGTGGTGGGTAGTTGGTAGTACTGCTGGTACTGAAGCATAATATGGCTCGCCAAGTCGCTAGTTATTACTCACGAATTCTTCGATAAAACTAAGCTGAGGTGTTCTTCCCTCTGGTCTCTTTTAACTATTAATATGGCTAGGCAGTTCATTGCACGTCGAGACGGCTGTGATTTGAATTGTTTTTTCTCGTTTCTTACGATATTCTTGTGATCCTAGAATTCGAGATTCAATCGTAGAGAACTTTGTGAACCCATGCTATTCCAATATCTGAATATTCTTAGTGCGAAACGCCCACGACACTGCTTCAATTACTTTTTCCCAGTCGCCCTGACAGAAGAACTGCAATATGTATAGATTGTCACCGATTGCACGAAACCTTACTCCTGTGCTCGGTCCTAGACCGCGCATGTTTTTGTAAAACCACAACTGGCTATACTCTGAATCTGTATGAAATTCGTGCTATTGCAGGCCCCTCATTGCCTCCTCTTCAAACGGTGGCGCTTCGTCCTCGAAGACCACATCATCCAGATCGTCGTCACACAGGCCAAGGCGTTCCATCACATCGTCGATGCCATCTTCAGCATACTTCTTGATTCCAGAGCCAGAAGGTTGAGGTTCCATTATCGGCAGCCCCAAGGTCGGAAAACCGATCTAGGGTTTTGGCCTCCACCGCGATCGGAACCTAGGAACAACGAAAGGCTATCCCGGGACATCAGTTCAATCAACTTTACGAATGAAAAAACGAGCACCAAACGCGGTGGAGTTCGGTAGCTGTAGCCGGACATGGAAGTCGATGAGGGCAGAAAAAGCCTAATCGTGAGGGAATAAGTAGCAGCATGCTTAGCAGCTGCTGTCACTCTGTCAGCATGCATGCCGACGATGCATTGCGCTATTAGGTGCAACAGGGTGTGCACACGAATGCAAACGTTGTGCTAGGCTGCTAGCAGTGCGCAAGTGGGTGTGAGTAGCAATGTACGGAGTCAGAAAGTACTAGTGGCTCCCGAGCACCAGTGCTCCTGCCAGTAAAAAAAAATCGAAAATTGTATTTACGAGTTTAAAAAAAATATGAAAAAAATTCCAGATGTAGCCAATAGTGTATCCTATAAACGTGTAAAATATCAAGTTCAAATACTTAATATTACGAGCTACAGAAAAATGAAAAATCTGATAAAATTTAGTGATTTGAAAATGTACATACTTAGATCTAAAAAATTGTCATTTTTGTGTAGAACAGTACACAAAATATTTTAAGTTGATTTTTTTGTAGGTTTGTGAAATACACCATTAGCTACATCTGTGATTATTTTCACATTTTTTTGAAACTCACAAATAGTATTTTCGAATTTTTTAAAACACCATGATCACTGGTGTCCGGGAGCACGAAATCTCCACTCTGTACGGAGTAGCATACTAGCATGCATACTTGGACGTGGGCGCTGCTGTCACAACATGCACGGGAGAACAAAAAATCAGGTTAAAAAGAAACCAAAGTTTATTTCACGTCAAATGAAACACGACTCCTTGCAGAACATATTTTAGACTAGACGGAACAAAATTTAGGTATCAAAACAAAACCAATTGCAAGTGGAACAAAAAAATTGGACCATAACGAATTAACGAGTATAAGAGGAACAACATTTTAGGCCATATGGAACCAAGTTTTAGCACATGGGCAACAAATCCCAGTAACTAGCGGAACACAACTTTAAACTAGGAGAAACAATATTTAGTACACATGGAACCAAATCACAATTTAGACGGACTAAAGTTTTAGATTAAATGGAACAAAAATTCCGCACTCGAGGAATAAATCACGATTATAAAAGGTACAAAAATGTAGACGGAGTAAAATGAAATTTAGGACAAATGGAACAAATCACAACTTCTTAATGCACGAGTAATTTATTTGGATAAGATGGGACAAAATTTTAATACCAAACAAATAACATGTGCAAGCTAAACAATAAAAATAAATGCTATAATTTTAACGTATGAGAAATAAATCATGACTACTAGCGGAACCGGATTTTAATATCCGTGGAACAAATCACAACTATCAGTAGAACAAAATTTTGAAAAAAAAATTCCTAGGAACAAAAATTTCATCTACGTGGAACAAAAAGTTTAGACGATTGGAAATAAAATTGTCTAGAACAAATTACATGGAACTATTCTAATGAAAAAGGAAACATAATTAAAAAGAAATAAAAACATAATTTTTAGAAACTTGGAAGAAATCATGCTTACAAGAGGAACAAAATTTAGTCCTGAAGGAACAAAGTTTGGACACATGAGGAACACAATCATGACTAGCTGCGAATATAATTTTCGACAGAGTGGAACAAGCTATTAGTACCCGCGGAACAAATCACAACTATATGTGGAATAAAAAAGAGTTAGCAACCATGTAACACATCCTCACTATGGAAGTAAAAATAATCCTTTTAAGCTAGACAGAAAAATACCTGTGAAAAATGGAAACATGATTTAAAAAGGTAAATAAGAAATGGAAAAAGAAATAAAAAATCTTGAAAACATACTAAAAGAAAAGACACGGGAAAGGAAAATAAAAGTAGAAAAAAAGCAGAAGCATAAGCTTAAGGAAACAATCGGAAAGAAGCAGATTTACCGTGATTGGCCAAGCAGAAGCATGATCTGCGTCCTCCGCTCTGATTGGCTGAACTAGAAGCATTTGATGAAGACACATGATCGTTCAACAGGTGAGCAAACTAGTAAATGGGCTGAGCCTGCGACTAAAAACCTTAAGCGAAACGACAGTGCAAATTGCTCGGGCGATACCGAGAAGTTTCCTCGAACCCCGGTTGCCTAGCACACCAACACATGTGCTAGGTAGTAAGCCCCAGGGTCGGCTTGTAGATAAAGAAAGGCATATTGTATAGATGGGCATCAAACCATCATTTTGGGGCCGAAAATGCAGAAAAGAAAAGAAGTAATAGCTCCTGACAACTTTTTTCGAATATCAAAGCGACATCTTGTTTTGAAAAAAACAGCTCTCATGCGCACATCTACATGTATAAATACATCTTTGTTTAACATAATGCTACTAATTATGGAAAAAATTAGGCGATAATGATCTCAGTTGATTCGCCTCAAAATAATTTTAATCGATATGTTGATAGTATATGTAATGTACAGAGTGAGATGCGATGACAATTGAGTTGTAGCCGGGCATGGAAGTCGATGAGGGAACAAAAACCCTAATCATGAGGGAATAAGTAGCAACATGCTTAGTTTTGAGACGATGTCTCTCACCGCTATCGATAAAAAAAGGCCTATTGGCTAGATGGGCATGTAGATAAAGAAAATGAACCAACAGAGGGAGGAACACCCTTTTTTCTAAATTAAGCTAGGTGGTGAGTCTCGAAACCGGGTTCTCCTCCCTAGCGCTCATGCGTTATAGATTGAGCTCTATGTGGAACAAAAAGTTTAGACGATTAAATAAAAAACAAATCACATGGAACAATTCTAATGAAAAAAATAGAAAAATAATAATTTTCAGAACATGTAACGAAACGACGGTGCAAATTGCTCGGACGATACCGAGTTTCCTTGAACCCTGGTTGCCTAGCACACCAACACATATGCTAGGCAGTAAGCCTCAGAGTCGGCCCGTAGATAAAGAAAGGCATATTGTATAGATGGGCATGAAACCAACAATTTGGGGGTCGAAATTGCAGAAAAGTAATAGCTACCCAACAACTTTTTTCGAATAGCAAAGCGAAATCTTGTTTGAACAAAATAGCTCCCATACGCACATGACATGTACAAATACATTTTCCATTTACTATAATGTTACTATATATAGAGAAAAATTAGGCGATAATGATCTCAGTCGATTTGCCTGAAAAAATAATTTTTGTACAGACTGAGATACGATGATAAATATATTCACCGATTGATCACAATGTGCTGAGAAGTGACAGAGATATATGAGAGAAAAAACATTCCCAACATGACACTCCTAAGAATCCCTTTATATCACTGGCCTATAATTTATTCCACCATGAAAATTTTAAATAATTTACTCCTAAGTTAATTATGGCGCCTGCATTTACGTACAATAATAATTTGAAATGAATTAAACCACATTAATTTTCAGAATAACAAATGAATGCCACAAGTGAATTGCTTGCACAGTAAATGAAATAAAAGTTCGGGGCATGCAAATTCGTTCCATTGTAGGAGCATCCAAAACCTATGGCCAAATGCAAAATGTGTACATTAAGTTCTTTTGCTCTTCTTATGTGTCTCTCTTTGGCTGCTACTCGCTTGTAGATATGAGCCTCTGATTTAAGGAACTGGCATGAGATTCTTCATCTTCGTGTATACGAACTGCACTTGATTCACTGTCACCGGCTTCCTGGCAGTATTGGTCATCTGATGCCATCAGAAGGCCCCTTTTCACGCTGTCTCTGTCTCGGGGGTAAGTGTAGTACAAGAATCCGTAGGTCAAGCAACAGATGGCCATGGGCACCGCGATCTCTGTGTACATCGCCTTCGCCAATGCACCTGCATTCTCTCTGTCCGTCTGCACACTAGATTCAGAAGAAACTGGCTTATAGCCAAATACTTGCTCTGCTAAGATACCGACAACGAGAGGCGCAAATGAAGCAAACACTGATTCAAAGCACTTGTCCAGCGCGTAAACTGTTGTTCTTGCCTTCTCTGGCACAATCTCAGCGAAAATGGGGCTGCATAGCACAAGGAAATAACACAATTAAGAGATTTGCCAGTTTGCAGGACAGTATTCTGATGAGATGAAGGTCGTACTTGTTTGTGGATGCGGCATTCCAGGAAATGGCGAATCCCATGATGAAGAACACAACCGCGTGCGCGACGCCGGTCGATGGGTTGTTGGGCAACGCGAGCAGCAGGATGGCACCGAGCGGAAGCGCCGACGCAGAGCTTATCTGCGCCAGTGCAATCCTTCCAGTGTTAGGGAACCGCCTCGAGACAGTGTCCCCCATGAATCCCCCGAAGAGCGCGCCGAGAGCAGTGGCGAACAGGTAGAGCCCCGTGATAATGCTGGTCTCCCAATGCGTGAAACCCGCGAGCTCCAGCCACATGGCAGAGAAGTTGAGCGCTGACCACGATATTAAACCGGCGATCCCCTGAGCGACGATCACCTGAAAAGTGGGTACGGCGATGACGCCCTGGCGACGTGGAGCAGCTCCTTGGCCTCCTCTTTTGCGGATACCGCGTTCTTGGACTTGGCGATCGGGTCGGCGGCAAAGAACCACATGAGAACTCCGAGGACTACACTGATGATGCCCACGATGTGGAACGCGAGCCGCCAGCCGGCGACGCCGAGGAAGGTGATCGGCGCGAGGAGCACCCCGAACGAGCCCCCCAAGATGGAGCCAAGGTTGCAGGTCATCTGGAGCCACCCGAAGGCTGCGCCCCTAGTGTGGTCGTCGGTGTAGTCGGCGACGAGCGAGCTGATCGCCGGGATGACCAGCGCGAGACCAATGCCGTTGAGCCCCCGCGAGATGGCCATCTGCTCACGCGCGCCAGAAACCAGGTCACTGACATGTGGGCGGCATAGGCGCAGGAGACATTTTTTGTTTTGTTTGTGAGACGAAATAAGAGTAGAATATTCGGATAACCGCTACTACCATTTTGGTGATAGGTGCGTGCAAATCTGAAAGAGAGCTCCGGTGTGGGTCACACGTTGTCAGTGAGAGAGAGAGGAGGGTGTGAGCTGCTGCTCACCTGGAGGTAGGTGCCAGAGATGGCGACGAGGAAGGTAGCGGCGGCCCAGAGGAAGGCGCCGACGGCGATGACGCGTGCGCGGTCGTGGCGCGCCGAGGCGTAGGCGGCGAGGGGGAAAGAGAGGGCCTGGACGAGCGCGCGGCAGACGGTGAGGGACCCGAGCGCCGTCGGGGACACGCCCAGCGCGAGGCCCACCTCCCGGTACACCGCCGGGAGCAGCACCTCGTCCGCCTTCTCCAGCACCGACGCCAGGTTCACCAGCACCAGCGTCCGCTGCCTCGCCGACGCGGCTTCCGCCTCCCTCATCTCTCCGTCGTCGCCTACTAGCTTACGACACTCCCCAGATTTGGGAGGCGACTTCGGCGGAGATGAGAAGCGTCTCTCTCTTTCTTGTCTTACCGCGCGCTTCAAATGGACCAGAGGCAGAAGCAGCCGTCTAGTCGTGAAGCTAGCTACAGTTTTCTAGATCGGGACATTTGACCCAGCCGAACGAGCAGAGATACAAGATCTTTAGCAGACTGAGAAAATCGAAAAACACCACCACATTTCGGGTTAGGGCTTAAAAAAATCACCATGATGCGATAAGTGAATTTCTGACCGGTGGGTCCTGGTGTCAGGCCTACGTGGCAGGTGGGTGACGGTCAGACGCGGATGGCCGTTGACGGTCGTGAATGGCGCGGACATGGTTTGAACCGGACCCGTTCAGACCGCTCTCGCCCCTTCTCTCTCCCGCGCTCCACCTTGCTCTCGACATGGCACCCTGGCGCCTGTGAGCATGGCGGCGACGCGAAGGCGACCTAAGCTTCGTAGGTGTGGGAGGCAGTGGCGGGGTGTAGGAGTGTGAGTCTAGCTGGAAGCATGGCGACTACTGAGGCAGCTCCAACCCCGCTTATGTGGGTGTACCCTTCGGGTGTACCACGGTTAAGGTACCTGATGCATATACAAGTTACGGCTCGTGGTGGCAAGCCCATAGTGAAGGCCCACGACAAAGATGACATCCCAAGATACGAGAAACCCTAGGTCGGTCGTAACTTTCCCTCATTGTAAAACCTAGTCGGTAGCGAACTCCCGGGACTTAGCCTCCTACATAAAGGCTGGGAGGGCCGCCGACCTAGGTTACGCACACCCTGATCACCGGAAACCCTAGCGAGATTGCATCCAGCGATCTCGCCATTGTAGCTCCCTTGTAATCTCGCAAATCAATATAAGACAAGCAGGACGTAGGGCTTTTACCTTCGGGGGCCTGAACCTGGGTAAATCTTGCTTATCAGCCGACGTTTCCACCAGAACTACCACCTTCTTCCTCATCTCACGAAACCCAAGGATGTCATCCGAGGGATTTGGCGTGGTAACCCCACGTCAATTGGCGCCGTATCTGGGAAAGACTAGTGCTGGATCCACGGATTCGGCAGCTTCATCACCAACAATCGGCGACTCGCCGGTTCTGCAACAGCTGATCTTCTTCGGCTCGCTGGGATTCAACTCGCACTCGCCGGTCACACTTTCGGCTTTTGCGGATCTGCACTCGGGCGTGGATATAAGCTTCGGCGATCTGCGCTTCTACATCAACCAGTGGGGCACGCTTCGCCTCACAGACACGCCCCGTTTGGCGGCGGCGGCGCCCGCTTTTTCGTCGACTGCGACGCCGGGCGCTGCGCTCTCCTTCGCTGAACTCCCGAGCGAACCGCACGACGAACCCGCGTCGCCCTCGACTGTGACATTGCAATCTACACCAACCATCGACCTCACGCGCACGACCGAATCAGCGGCCGCGCCCTCGCCTTCATCGACTTCACCATCAAGTCTTGTGTACTCCCACAATGGAACCCAGACAACCTTCGAGTCCGCGTATAGCGCCGACTCCGACGCTCCTAGCGTGCGAGAGACTCCGCGTGCCCCCCCCATCCAAGTCTACATGATGCAGGGCGTGACCGCGGGGGCAGCAGCTCCATCGCCAAGCGCTCCACCTGCTCCACCTGCGCCGCGCGCTTACCCGTTTACGGTTACTATGCCGAACGGACGAACACAACTCCACATCACCCAAGCCATGGGGGAAAAGGCAATCAAGGCCGTGGCAGAAGGCGTCGTACCAGAGAACGCCTCGCCCGAAGATCTACAGTGCTACCAGTACCTGCTGTGGCAAGAAAGCCAAAAGCTGAAGGAGCAGGAGAGGGTGCTCGCGGAGCGCAAAAAGCAGGCCGCCAGCTTATCAAGCGCGTGCTGAGCGGCTCTATCCATCCAATCCTCTGGATGATCCCTGCACCCGCATGACCGCCCCCGGCACCTACGCATGCCTGACGGCGCAAGGAACGACGTCACCTGCAATGTGGAGAACTCCTTCGTATCTTGGGACAAAGAGGGGATTCATGTCCCCAAGACGGCCACTAGAACCCTAATGTCAGTCGCCACGTACTTGATGTCAACACAATCTCCGGAAGATGACCCTCGAGCGGCATTGCACCGCCAACAAATCAAGTTCATCAACGTGGCAGGGGCAGAGTTGCTGCCTAAGGACCCGAAGCCAGCGGGAGACGCAGCAGCTGGACACAAGACGCTTCCGCGACGTCGACGAAGCCCGCGACAAGAACCGTGGATCCGCCATCCTAGCAAGCGCGTCGCTCATGATCAGGAGGATCGTGTTGTTTGCGTCCGGAACGACAGCGCCGCTCGTGATCAGGAGGACCGTGCTACACGCGATTGAAGGAACCGCGCCACTCGCGGCCGGGAGGACCGCTATCGCCTGGCAGAGGGAGAAGACGTGCGCAATGCTATTACACAGAGCAAGGTTGACAAGAGCCTCTCCAAACTAGCCGCTCGAGAGGTCAGCAGCGAGGACTCGGACTCAGACGGAGGGTTTGAACCCTACGGCGCGCTTTGCTTCACTCGGGAGGGTAAATCCCAAGACTATCGCCCACCTCATGCAATTCTCCAATGAGTGGGCGGACGGTGAAGACTCTGTGCGCAACGAGCGCAGCGGCACACCCGTGGACGCTGGCGACCAAGGCTCTTGGAGTGGCCACAACAACGATCGACGTCGTAAGCGTAAGGCGCGACGACGCTGAAGGCACATAACTCGTAGCGGCGGGTTTTCCCGACAACCGCGAGCAAAGAAACCATGACGGCGGCCGTTATGAACACGGCGGCCGAACCACCGGTTACAAGGACGATAAGAACGTGAAGCGCGAATGGCGGCCATGGAAACCACGCAACGGACGGGTGCTACGTCCTCCTCCCACGCTCAACGACCCGTGCAGATTTCACATGTACAGGGACGACAATGGCAACCTCACATCCACTCACCTCCTGAAGGACTGTGAGAAATTCCAAGAGCTGTAGGCGCAGTATGCCCGACTCCTCCAGCCAGTTGTACCAGGTGCGCCAGCCATCGGAGCACCAGGTCCCCCCAGCCTTGCCGCCACCGGGACACTTGGAGGGAGCCGTCCAACACCAGCGGCGCATCGAGGAACCTCCTGTAGAGGGTGGAAGCCTACTTGAACCCCGTCGGGCGCATGTTCATGATACAGAAGGGACGTCCCTCCAACCGGGACCAAAAACTCATAACAAGGCAGGTGCACCTTGCCGTCAAGTCACCGCCTACGCTACCTGAGTTCCTTAGGTGGTCCCACGCCAGCATCATCTTCTCTCAGGAGGACCATCCACCTCGGGTGCCGCAGCCAGGTCACTCGGCTCTTGTACTCAATGCCCAGATCGGCGGCTTCGCAATGAGCCGCGTCTTCATTGACGGCGGCAGCGGCATCAACATCATGTTCGCCGACACGCGGTGCGGCATGAACATAGTGACAACAAACCTAGCGCCGTCGATAAACACCTTCTACGGCATAGTACCAGGGAGGCCCGTTTACCCCCTGGGAACAATCACCCTCGACGTCATCTTCGGCGAACCGACAAACTTCAGGAAGGAGAAGATAGAGTTCGAGGTGGTGGAATGGAAGTCGCAGTACCACGTCATCCTCGGGCGGCCAGACTATGCTCGGTTCATGGTAGTCCCGCATTACGCTTAACTCAAGCTGAAGATTCCCGGACAGACGGCACCATCACCGTCCACGGAGGCTTCGAGCAGTCCGACGAGTGCGACCGCAAGTTTAACAAGATCTCCGAGTCGTCCGGGGCACAGGAGCAGGTCCAAGAGCTGTCGCTCACCAATGACTACACTCTCTTTCCTGAGACCAAAAAACCATCACCTGAGGCGGCCTTCAGCGCGAACAACGACACAAGGGCACATCAAGTGCACCCAACTGACCCCAAGAAGACGGCTCTCATGTCGTCGAGCTTGCCTTCCACATAGGAAGGCACGCTCGTCGAGTTCCTGCGTGAGATCTGGGACATATTCGCCTGGTGTCCCGCCGACATGCCAGGCATACCAAGGAAGTCGCCGAGCACGCCCTCCAAATCCTCCCCAACGCAAGACCCGTCAAGCAAACCATGCGCCACTTCGCCGAGCCGAAGCGCCTCGCCATCGGGCAAGAAATCGGCAGGCTCCTGGCTGCCAAGTTCATCCGGGAAATCAAGAAAGCCGACTGGGTAGCTAACCCAGTCCTGGTGCCAAATAAGAATACAGACATACTCCGCATGTGTGTCGACTTCACTTCCTTAAACAAGTGCTGTCCCAAATACCAGTTCCCCCTACCACGCATCGACCAAATTGTCGATTCGACGGTGGGCTACGAGCGCCTCTCCTTTCTGGATGCCTACTCAGGCTACAACCAGATCAGGATGAAGGAGGAAGAGGAAGACAAAACATCATTCATCACACCTTTTGGTGTCTAATACTACACAACAATGCCCTTCGGGCTCAAGACCGCGGGTGCTACGTACCAGCGCGTGATGCATAGCTGCCTCAAAGAGCAGATCAGACATAACATCCAGGTTTACGTTGAGGAAATATTCATGAAGACCAAGAAAGAAGCCACGCTCCTTAATGATTTGTGCGAGACCTTTGCTGCACTCAAGAGGTACCACATCAAGCTCAACCCAACAAAGTGCGTGTTCAGTGTTCAAGCCGGGCAGCTACTAGGGTACATGTCAGCACACGGTATTGAAGCGAACCCGGAGAAGATCCATGCGCTTCTAAAGATGCCAGAGCCGTCAAAGCTTCGGGACGTCCATCAGCTCTCCGGACGAGTAGCAGTACTCAGCCGATTCATCAGCAAGCTAGGCGAGAAGGCGCTCCCATTTTACCAGCTGATGAAGAAAACATACCGCTTCGAGTGGACGCCGGAGGCCCAGGATGCATTTGTGGATCTCAAGCGAGTGCTGTCGACTCCACCGGTCCTGGTAGCTCCTCGGGAGAAGGAACCTTTGTACCTCTACATAGCCGCCACAAATCAGGTGGTTAGCACTGTACTGGTAGTCAAGCGCCCAGAAGAAGGAAGAGCCATGGAGTGCACATGTCTGTGTACTACCTCAGCGAGGTCCTTTCATTGTCCAAGCAGAGTTACCCGCAGTATCAGAAGCTCGCATATGACATCTTCATGTCTTCACGCAAGGTGGCACACTATTTCCAAGAGCATCCGATCACGGTGGTGAGCGGGGCACCACTCACTGATATCCTGAATAACTCCAAGGCAACCGGCAGGGTGGCCAAATGGAGCATCGAGCTAGGCCCTTTGGACATAACATACAAACATCCAACATCGATCAAGGCACAGGTCCTCCCCGATTTCACTACCGAGTGGATGGAGATGCAGCTGCCCTCGGTCCCAGATACGTCCAGCTCATGGACCATGTACTTCGACGGCTCCAAGAGGAACAAGGGGGCAGGCGCAGATGTTATCCTTATATCGCCAAAAGGTGACAAGCTGTGCTATGTCTTGTAGATGGATTTCAAAAAGCCATCCAACAATGAAGCCGAGTACGAAGCCTTGATACACGGCATGAAGATGGCCAAGGAGTGCGGTGCTGACCGCCTAATGATCTACGGGGACTCCAACCTAGTCGTACAGCAGACCATGAAGGAGTGCGATGCCGCAACAGACAACATGATCGCCTACCGGAACCTATACAACATCATAGAGGGACACTCTGACGGCTGCGAGCTCCATCACGTTGGGCGTGCCAGCAACAAGGAAGCTGACACCCTCGCCAACATCGGGTCCACGAAGGCTCAGGTGCCCCCCGGAGTCTTCCTCGAGCGAATCGCCAAGAGGTCTATCAAGACCACGCAGTCTACGGCTCCCTCTACATCGGCACCCGGGACCGTAGAGCCTCTTGTCTCGAGCTCTGAGGCACCTGACTTAGCCGCACCTTCGGTTGAAGTCTTCCTCATCGAGCCGATCTGTACGTACCCGTTCCTGGCATACATGCTACGCCAAGAGCTTCCAGAAGACACAATAGAAGCACGGAGAATCACACGCCATGCCAAAGCATTCACAATAATCAACGAAGAGTTGTGCAAACGCAGCATATCAGGTGTCCTCCAAAAGTGCATCGCACCCGAGGATGGAAAATCTATCCTCCTCGACATCCACGCTGGCATGTGTGGCATGCCAGTAGCCGGGCCCTTGTCGCCAAGGCTCTCCGCTCCGGGTTCTACTAGCCCACGGCGCTTCACGACGCCGAAGACATCGTTAGGCGATGCATCGGCTGCTAGAAAGTTGCCACCAAGCCTCACGCCCCTGCATCGGAGCTGAAGACGATCCCCCTCGCCTGGCCATTCACCCAGTTGGGACTCAACATGGTGGGACCGCTGAGGAAATCCTCCAGCGGAGGACACAGCCATCTCCTGGTGGCAGTCGAAAAATTCACAAAGTGGATAGAGGCTATGCCAATCACGAACTCAACATCTACCTCTGCCATCAACTTCTTCAAGTCCATCATCTTCCGGTTCGGCGTTCCTCATAGCATCATCACTGATAACGGAACAAATTTCACCGCCGAGGAGTTCCAAGACTTCTGCAAGGAACAAGGCATCAAGCTCAACTACGCCTCCGTCGCCCACCCACAATCTAATGGACAGGTGGAAAAGGCGAACGGCCTCGTCTGTGGCGGCATCAAGAAGCGTCTCCTGGTGCCGCTCAAGCGTGCGGAGGGCGCCTGGGTGGAGGAACTACCCTCTGTCCTATGGAGCCTGCGCACCACGCCCAACAGATCTACTCAATATACACTATTCTTCATGGTCTACGGGGCAGAGGCCGTCATGCCACACGACCTGCGCTTCGACGCACCTCGTGTCGTGGCATACGATGAAGATGAAGCTGGCGCAGCACTCGAGGACAAGGTTGACTTGCTGGATGAAGCACATGACATCGCACTTGCCGGCACATCAACTTACCAGCAAAACCTTCGCAACTACCACAGCCGCCGGCTGCGCACAAGGTCCTTTGTTGAGGGCGACCTGGTGCTCTGGCTCAAGCAAAATAAGGTGCACAAGCTCGCCTTCCCATGGGAGAGACCCTTCATCATCGCCGAAGTTATCGGAAGCGGAGCATACCACCTGAAGCACATGAAGACCGGCGAACTCTCCCGCAACCCCTGGAACATTGCACATCTGCGACGCTTTAATGCTTAGCACAACTATCAATAAGGCTATCTAGCCATCGATGTAATCCTTGAGGCTATGCCTCCCCAAATAAAGTGCAATGTTCCTCTAACATTATCGCCTCAGCGGCATGATACTCGTGGGCTGCGTTGTACAGGCTCAACAAAGTAATCGCCTCAGCAGCACCCGATACTCGGGGACTGCACTGTACAGGCTCAACAAAGTAATCACCTCAGCGGCATCCGATACTCGGGGGCTACGCTGTACAGGCACAACAAAGTAATCGCCTCAGCGGCACGCGATACTCGGGGGCTGCACTGTACAGGCTCAACAAAGTAATGGCCTCAGCGGCACCCGATACTCGGGGGCTGCGCTGTACAGGCTCAACAAAGTAATCGCCTCAGCGGCACCCGATACTCGGGGGCTGCGCTGTACAGGCTCAACAAAGTAATCGCCTCAGCGACACCCGATACTCGGGGGCTGCGATGTACATGCTCAACAAAGTAATCGCCTCAGCAGCACCCGATACTCGGGGGCTACGCCGCATAGGCTCAACAAAGTATGCAAAAACACGAAGATTTACATAGCTAAATCTTGACAACAAAAATTTGAGTGCATTATACACTCGCAACAAATCACCCAATATACATATTGTACAAGTATTCACGCAAGTCAGCGGAGAACAACTTATCTGCAGGCTCCACCTTCAGTCCTGCAACACTAGCTGATCAAGATGCAACTTAATATCATGCTCCAACTTACTGATCAGGGTAATGGTTGTGCCCTCTACAGCCTGATAGTGAGCTTCCATCGGTGTAGGCTCGCTGTCAGGTCGTGGAGGGATTTCTTCTATCCCAGTCAAACACATGTATGGATGGCGTCTGCGTACAAATGCCAAGACATATGTCGCACCGGTGACGTGCTGAGCGCGTACAAACTTCCAAGCAGCTTCACCATTTCGAAATTTCGCCATCAGAGCGGCGAGGCCTTGAGATTGCTCGTCCAGCGGAAACAGGGCCTTGTACACCAGAGATAAAGCAGAGCTACAAGATTCCGCGAAGGAAACTACTTGCTGTACACGATCCTGCAAGGTAGCCAATAAACGACCCCGAGCGCTGTCAGACCAGAAGGAGGTGGTGTCCCGTCCCAAGTCATCAGCAACGTGGTGGAGTCGACCGTTCACCCGGTCGGCCTTAGCCCGAGCATCCAGCTGCGCACCTGCAAGAGGAGCAAACAAATGTAGCCAAAACAAGACGAAAACGAGGAAGGCTCGGGGGCTTGCAGTCGCTTACAAAGAAGGTCACGGCTTGTCTTCTCCAGCTCAACAAGCAGGAAAGCCTCTCGCTCAGCGGGACGAGGCTGCTTGGACTTCAGAACGGCCAGGACACCTTGGGTGGCCCGCAAATCCTTCTCCAACCTGACGCACCGCATTTGCAGCATCGAGTATCTGCACTCGCTGTGATCACGGGCGCCAGGAGCATCGGGCGCACCGGACGACTCAGAGCCGCGCACCTGAGTGGGCGCACCTCCAGTTACTTCAGGAAGGCTCGCAGGATCAGCCTGCCCATAAAAACAAGCAAGGCACATAAGAGCCAGTCGCATAGACATCTGCAAGGCGCTCTCTCCCTAGTCCTTCAGCAGACTCGACGACTGCGCGGCCAAACCAAGCACACAAAGAATAAGTAGAAGGCAACAATATCATAAGGACCCCCTGGCAAGCATTCATTACAATGACAAAACACAAAGGATCCAGTCTTTACACATCTTCTGCAAAGTACTATGAGCCTACAAGCCTATCAACTATTGCGTGCTTGCAGACTTCTTCGACTTCTCCGCACGCTTGGCGGCTTGCTTCTCCAAGGTCTCCGTCAGCCTTTGCGCAAGCTCACATGATCTCTCAAGGAAACTACCAAGTGGCAGCAACTTGCCATCGGACCCGCGGGGAAACCCCGAAACGGCCTTGTCAAAGTCACCCTCGAAGCCGTGCCCCAGCATCATGAGAAGGGTGGTATGCGAGCCACGTACCGTATGCTCGCTGATATGTCTCCGACGTATCTATAATTTTTGATATTCCATGCTTGATTATATATAAGTGCCACATGTTTTTATAATGTTTTTATATCATTTTGGCATGATTTATGGAATTAACCTATTAACAAGATGCCTGGTGCCAGTTCATGTTTTCTGCTGTCTTTTTGTTTCAGAAAAGTTGTTCTGTGAAGTTTTTCGGAACATGCTGAAAATTTACGTGATTTATTTCCAAGTTGAAACAAAGACGGAACCCAAAGGATGCCCGGAGGGGAGGCTCCTAGCCTCTAGACGCCCTCCAGGCGCGGCCCCACCCTAGGCCGTGCCTGGGGCCCACCTGGCGCCCTCCTTCGTCGCCTCGAGTCGCCTCTTCGCCTATAAATTGGTCTTCGCCTATAAATTGGTCTTCGCCCCGAAAACCCTAAGTACCCGATCATATTTTCTAGAAGACATCCGAGGCCGCCGCCATCTCCAACCCTAGTTCGGGAGGGTTCTGCAGCTCTTCCCGGCACCCTGCCGGAGAGGGGAATCGACACCGGAGGCATCTACACCACCATGCCTTCCTCCGGAGTGATGCGTGAGTAGTCCACCACGGGACTACGGGTCCATAGCAGTAGCTAGATGGTTGTCTCTCCTCCTTGTACTCCATTGCTTAGATCTTGTGAGCTGCCTATCATGATCAAGATCATATTATCTATAACTGCTACATGATTGTGTTTGCATGGATCCGATGAATTGTGGAAGTCATTACTTTTGTTCATCTATGTATTGTGTTTTATCTATGATCTTGCATGCTCTCCGATGCTAGTGGATGCTTTGGCCAAGTAATTATTAGTGTTGTATGAGGGAGTATTTATGCTAGATAGTGGGTTCATGCCTCTCTTGTCTGAGCTCGGGTTGACAGAAACGATTAAGACAAGAGATCTGCTGTTGCCACTAGGGAGAAAACAGCGGTGTGATTTCCTTGTGTTATTTACATTGCTTACATTATACACTTTGCTTATTGCAATGATCTGTTGCTTGCAACTTAATACTTATGGGTGACATGCTGGATAGCGATCCCAGAGTGGATTATTAGTCATAGATGCAGTTCGATAACGGTCTATGTATTTTGACGTAATGCCCATATTAGATGAAACGTTGAACTATATTGTTTTATGATAGCCTTGTTGTGCGCCCACAATTCTGTCAATTGCCATGCTGTAATTTGTTTACCGTATATCTTCTGGAGAGACACCGCTAGTGAACTGTGGATCCCAGTCCTATTTTACTACATTGTTTACAACTGTTTTAATAGCTTTTCATCATCATTTGCTCGCTGGTCATAATTCACTCTCATCATATTTTACATCCACACATTTAATTCTTTGTGTTCAGCAAGCCAGAGAGATTGACAACCTCTCTGTTTCGTTGGGGCAATGTAGTTTGTTTGTGATTGTGTGCAGGTCCACGTCAATTATTGTTAAACGGTGCCGTTGACACCTTGTTAAGACTTCTCCAAGTCCTACTGGATTCCATAACCTTTGTTTTTTAATCAAGGGAAAACTGCTTCTGTACTGCATCATACCTTCCTCTTGGGGTTCCCCAGCGAACGTGTGATGCACGTCATCAAGCTTCTTTTCTGGCGCCGTTGCCGGGGACTTGGAAGCTTCAGCTAGGAGAGTTTCACACATCCTTTCACTTTACTTTGTTATTTTCTTGCTTAGTATATTTTTTGTTAGTCTTGTTTTGCCTTTCGTTTGCTCTAAAACTGAAAAACACAAAAAAATTTAAAAATTCCAGCAACTAGTCTCCTTTTGTTTTGCTTAGTTTCTTGCTTTTATATTGTGGAAATGGGTTCAGCTGAGAATACCAAGTTGTGTGACTTCACTAGCACGAATAATGATGACTTTATATGCACACCTATTGCTCCACCGGCTTCCACAGCCGAATTTTATGAGATAAAGCCTGCTCTGTTAAATCTTGTCATGAAAAAGCAATTTTCTGGTGCTAGTGGTGATGATGCCGCCTCTCATTTAAATAAATTTGTTGAGTTATGTGATATGAAAAAATATAAAGAAGTAGAGGGCGACATCATAAAACTGAAACTTTTTCCATTTTCCTTAAGAGGACGTGCTAAAGATTGGTTATTGTCTTTGCCTAGGAATAGTATTGATTCTTGGACTAAATGCAAAGATGCTTTCATTGGGAAATATTATCCACCTGCAAAAATTATACAACTAAGGAGTAACATTATGAACTTTAAACAATTTGATAATGAACATGTTGCTCAAGCTTGGGAAAGAATAAAATCTCTAGTTAAAAATTGTCCCACTCATGGACTGACTACTTGGATGGTCATCCAAACTTTTTATGCAGGATTAAAATTTTCTTCAAGGAGCCTATTGGACTCGGCCACTAGAGGTACCTTCATGTCCACCATATTAGGTGCTGCAACAAAACTCTTGGATGAAATGATGGCAAATTATTCGCAATGGCACACCGAGAGAGCTCCTAGTGGTAAGAATGTAAATTCTGTCGAGGAAATCTCCTCTTTGAGTGATCCGGTTGATATGATTATGTCTATGCTTGCTAGCAAACAAGTTACTATTGATCCAAATAATGTTCCTTTATCTTCTTTGGTTTCTCAAGAGGAGCAAGTTGATGTTAATTTTATTAAAAATAACTTCAACAACAATGCTTGTAGGAACAACTTTGGTAATAATAATTATAAACCTTATCCTTCGAATAATGTTAATCTTTGTGGCAATTCTTATGGAAATTCTTACAACAATATTAGAGGTGTGTCCTCTAATCTTGAAAGCATGCTTAAAGATTTTATCACCTCACAAAAGGCTTTCAATAAAATTGTTGAAGAAAAACTAGAGAAACTTGATAATCTTGTTATTGAAGTTGATAGTCTATCTCATGAAGTTGATTTCCTTAAAATAATTTTTTTGCCTCATGATGTTAAGGAACATAAAAATTTAAATGCCATACAAGTTACAATTGATAATAATATAAGAATGTTGGCCGAATTACATGCTAGTTGGGAAAGAGAAGAAAAAGAGGCTGAAATTGCTGAAATTAGTAAGGTTGCTAATGTTTGCACTATTTATACTAATGAGGATATTAAAATGTTGAATGCTCAAGAGTAATATATAGCACCTAAATATGCTAATGGTAAAAGAACTGGAGTTGGGAAAATTTCTACCATATCTAAAAAGAACCCAAAACTTTCAGTCAACACAGAAACTGTTGTTGATAAAAATGCTGAAAATAGTTCTGATAATATGGATTCTTTAGGTGACAATGTTCCTGTTATTTTTATGACAATTATCTTGATTTTGATAATTGTAACCTTACTGAAGTTATAAAGTTTTTACAAAATCTTTCTAAAACACCTAATGCTAGTAAAATGAACTTGGCTTTTACTAAGCATATTACTAATGCTCTCATTGAGGTGGGATAAGAAAAGCTTAAATGTAAATTCTCTATTCCTAGGAAATTAGAGGATGCTTGGGAACCTACCATTAAAATGAAAGTAAATGATTTTGAGTGTAATGATTTGTGTGATCTTGGTTCTAGTATTTCTATTATGCCAAAAAAGTTATTTGATGCCCTTGATCTTGGACCACTAAAAGATTGTGATTTGAATGTGAATTTTCTTGATGCCACTTCGCATACACCTTTGGGTAAAATAGATGATGTTCTCATCATGGTTAATGGTAATTATGTTCCCGGTTATTTCATTACTATGGATCTTTATTTTAAGCTTCCTTGTCCTATTGTTTTGGGAAGACCGTTTCTTAGAACTGTTGATGCAGTTATTGATATGAGAGTGGGCAATATTAAATTTCAATTCCCAATGAAAAAAGGGATGGAACATTTCCCTAGGAAGAGGATAAATAAACCTTTTGATTCCATTGGTAAGCCAAAAAAGTGGTTTTGAATTGGGCTCTATTGATAAAACTTGAATTTTCCCTTTTTCCCTAGCTAAAAGGCGTTAAAGAAAAGCGCTTATGGGAGGCAACCCATTTTATTTTACCTTCTATTTCTTTTTGGTTTATTTGAGTTTTTTGGTGATGTTACTTCTGTAACAACTCCCTTCTATCTTTTTGTTTTGGTTTTTGGTGCCAAGAATAGCCTCTAAAGAGAGGAAGACTAATTTGTGAGTTTGCTGTCCAGAAACAGATTTTTGTTCTTCACTATTCGAAAATCCAAAAAATCACACCACATCGTCTGTGGCTGAAATTTTTTGACAGCAAGAATCAGGGTTTTGTCTACCTTTCTCTAGTTTTAAGTTTTCTTATTTGAGGTCCAGAAGTGCCCCGAAAAAATTCATCTTTACAGTCTGTTCTGTTTTTGACAGATTATGTCCTTAGTTTTGCATTGCTTCTTTCACGGGCAGAGTGAAGTTCTTTACAAAGCTGGAGCTTTACTTAGACCTTTGTGATAGTATCTAATGTTGTAAAAAAATAAGTTCATGATATGTGCTTTGGAACTAAAGGAAGATATTGTTTTTGTGGACTAACCCCTCTAATGAAGTTGCTATAAGTTTTGCATGAAGGAAGTTTTCAAGTATCCAAGTGCGAGGTGATGAAGGAAGATCAAGAAGGGATAAAAGCCTAAGCTTGGGGAGGCTCCCCATGGACCCTCCTCTAAAATATTCAAGAAGTCACAAGCATCTAAGCTTGGGGATGCCCAAGGCGTCCCCTTCTTCATCAACAATTATCGGTTTCTCTCATGGTACTATATTTTTATTCCTTTACACATTATGTGTTGTTCTTGGAGCGTCAGTTTGTGTTTAGTTCTCTGGTCTTTTGCAATAATTTGGATCCATGCATGCTTGTTTGGGAGAGAGACACGTTCCGCTTTTTCATTATACACTCCTGTTCTTCACTTATATGTGTTGAGTGTTTAGCCTTTGTTATTTTGCTTCCAGTTCTTGTTTTTAAGCATCTCTTGTTCAGAGATGTTAGCTTTTGTAGTTAGGAAGTATTGCTCTTGTTGTTTCACCCTTTTAGTCTTGTTTCAAATAAGTTGATTGGTGTTTGGTTGAGGGAAAATTATCATGTAGGAAGTGTAAAAAGTGCTGCTTCATCTTGTAGATCATTGTCTTGAATCTTTGATACTTGTCAATTGTTTAGAGATATGAAGTAGATTAATGTTTAAACTTGTGGATCATCTAGTAAGAATAGATTAGTAAAGAACTACTGTAAAGCTTTTAAATTGTGGTGCTTGTCCTGCTTGGTAGTTCCCAAAGTCTAGATATTCTTTTTGCAAAGAGTTGGTTTGGCTAACAAGGTAGACGGTGTGAAGTCCAGTGGTTATGCATGATGTATATCTGTAGTCATTCATTGAACCAAGTTGATGTTATGTGTTTGATCGATATCTTGCTAAGCCAAAAATTCCGTACTGACAGGGAATACTTCTCGTGCATCCAACTCCCTGAGCCAAATATCTTGGCCATTTGTGTCCACCATACCTACCTACATGTGGTATTTCCCTGCACTCCAACTAATTTTTTCATGTGCTATGTTTAAACTTTCAAAATTCTCCTTTTTGTGCCTCTGTTTTTAAGCTCATGAGGAAGCAGTAGGAAGTTAGATATAACCTGTGACAAGCAAGGTCATTTCCCCCCTTTCACCCGGTGTTGATGGTTCACGTCCTCACTTGAATTTGACCCGAGAGCGGCTTAAGAAAAATATAAATATAACTCACCATTCTCCTCCGCACAATGAAACCCTGAGAAATCAGTCAAAACATTGGTTAGTGGTGAAACAAAGGAGAAAAGAGGAGCGACCTCATTCCTCTAAAACCAGCCGCTCTCAAAAGTCTAAAAACCTTGCTTGAAATGGGGGACTAGCTAGTTTCTTTACTGTGAAGTCGTTGACGAAAACATGGATATCTCAAAATTGTTTTACTTTTGTCAAAAAAATAATAAGAAGCTCGAGCACATGACTAAATCTCTGCTTCCCTCTATGAAGGGCCTTTCTTTTACTTTTATGTTGAGTCAGTCTTCCTCTTCCTTCTTAACCTCCTCAAGTAATCACTTGGTATCAACTTTGGTTCGTGTTTTACTTCATGTTATCTTTGTGTCTAACTGTGATAACTTTGTATGGACTTTATCTTGAGATAAACAAGTTGCAAGTTGAAGCTTTTTGTTGAAAACATAAATCCACCTTTGTGTTGGCCAAACCCCTTTGTTGAAATAATATTGCTTTGTGAGATATCAATCATTGTCAAGTGCTATACTTTTAAATCTCCAAGGTACTCTTTTCTAGTAAATTCTTGCTTAGATGATACACCTGGTTAATCATTGTTTGTTTCATTCAATGAACCTTTGTTTTGGATCAATGCATTCATTTCATATGCTTTACATGATTACATGATCAAGATTGTGTAGATAGCATGTCACTTCAAAAATTATGTTGTTATCACTTACCTACTCGAGGACGAGCAGGAGTTAAGCTTGGGGATGCTGATACGTCTCCGACGTATCTATAATTTTTTATGTTCCATGCTTGATTATATATCAGTGCCACATGTTTTTATATCATTTTGGCATGATTTGTGGAACTAACCTATTAACAAGATGCCCAGTGCTAGTTCCTGTTTTCTACTGTCTTTTTGTTTCAGAAAAGTTGTTCTGTGAAGTTTCTCGGAACGTGCTGAAAATTTACCTATTAACAAAGACGGAACCCGATGGACGCCCGGAGAGGAGGCTCCCAGCCTCCAGACGCCCTCCAGGCACGGCCCCACCATAGGCCGCGCCTGGGGCCCACCTGGTGCCCTCCTTCGTCGCCTCGAGTCGCCTCTTCGCCTATAAATTGGTCTTCGCCCCGAAAACCCTAAGTGATGTAGCCCCACACGTGGACAACACCATGGACACCATGCCAAATGGCCCAATGACAAGATCAAGAGTCAAGGCTCTTCATGAAAAGGTGACCTCGCTCCTCTCGATGTGTGATCTTGACCTTCCTTTGAATGGGTTGCTACTTCATGCCGGTACCTTGTGCATACTCAGGATCCACCCAGTTGATGGCCCACAATGGAGTCAAGGAGATGTCCAAGAGAAGGTCCAAGATGATGGAGAAGGTGGACCAGAGGAGACCCAAGAAGATGGACAAGAAGAGGAGGGAAGGAGCGAAGACTGGGTGGCCGGCCTCCCAGCCGGCCTAGGCCGGCCTCCAGGCCGGGCACCAACCCGAAGCCGCCGGCCTCCCAGCCGGCCCAGGCCGGCCTCCAGGCCGGGCACCCACCCGAAGCCGCCGGCCTCCATACCGGCCCAGGCCGGCCCTCAGGCCGGGCCACATCCCGACGCCGCCGGCCCACGCGCCGGCCTCCCAGCCGGCCTCCAGGCCGGCCTAGGCCGGCCCCCAGGCCGGTCACCCACCTGAGCCGGCCGGCCTCCAGGCCGGCCTAGGCCGGCCCCCAGGCCGGTTCCCCGCCAGAGCCAGCCGGCCTCCAGGCCGGCCTAGGCCGGCCCCCAGGCCGGTTCCCCGCCTTTCCTGCCCCGTTTTGTAATGGACTATAAATAGCCTTCCACTTTCCCCATTTCCAGGGTAGACTGAATCTGAGACTTGTGAGAGCTATGCTCCTCCTCCCTCGTAGCTAGGGTGCCTCGTTGAGGTAGATCTTGTTGTTGCTACTCTTTCACTGCGGTGTCTCTAGTAGTGCAAACCAATCTTTCACTGCGGTGATTCTATTGGATCGGTGGACCGGCCGGTAAGAGCAATCGGTTTCAACAAGAGTAAGTTTGGCTTTGATTCTTCGATCCAAAGGCTACCTTTTTGAGGGTTTGTTGTTGGGTGGAGTTCTTAGCAGGATTTGCTAGTTATCCTTGTGTTTTGCCCACGAATCTCCCTCGTTTCCCCTCGTGTTCTTCGTGTTCATCCCCGTTTCCCCCTCAAATCCGTGAAGATCGGGCCTAGCCCTACATCACTAAGTACCCGATCATATTTTCCATAAGACATCCGAGGCCACCACCATCTCCAACCCTAGTTCGGGAGGGTTCTACAGCTCTTCCCGACACCCTGTCGGAGAGAGGAATCGACACCGGAGGCATCTACACCACCATGCCTGCCTCCGGAGTGATGCGTGAGTAGTCCACCACGGGACTACGGGTCCATAGCAGTAGCTAGATGGTTGTCTCTCCTCCTTATACTCCATTGCTTAGATCTTGTGAGCTGCCTGTCATGATCAAGATCATATTATCTATAACTGCTACATGATTGTGTTTGCATGGATCTGATGAATTGTGGAAGTCATTACTTTTGTTCATCTATGTGTTGTGCTTTATCTATGATCTTGCATGCTCTCCAATGCTAGTGGATGCTTTGGCCAAGTAATTATTAGTGTTGTATGAGGGATTATTTATGCTAGATAGTGGGTTCATGCCTCTCTTGTCTGAGCTTGGGTTTACAGAAACGATTAAGACAAGAGATGTGTTGTTGCCACTAGGGAGAAAACAGCGGTGTGATTTCCTTGTGTTATTTACATTGCTTACATTATGCACTTTGCTTATTGCAATGATCTGTTGCTTGCAACTTAATACTTTTGGGTGACATGCTGGATAGCGATCCCAGAGTGGATTATTAGTCATAGATGTTGTTGGAGAACGGTCTATGTATTTTGACGTAATGCCCATATTAGATGAAACGGTGAACTATATTGTTTTATGATGGCCTTGTTGTGCGCCCACAATTCTGTCAATTGCCATGCTGTAATTTGTTTACCCATCATGTATATCTTCTGGAGAGACACCGCTAGTGAACTGTGGATCCCAGTCCTATTTTCCTACATTGTTTACAACCATTTTAATAGCTTTTCATCATCATTTGCTCGCTGGTCATAATTCACTCTCATCATATTTTACATCCACACATTTAATTCTTTGTGTTCAGCAAGCCAGAGAGATTGACAACCTCTCTGTTTCGTTGGGGCAATGTAGTTTGTTTGTGATTGTGTGCAGGTCCATGTCAATTATTGTTAAACGGTGCCAGCCTTCTCCAAGTCCTACTGGATTCGATAACCTTGGTTTTGTAATCAAGGGAAAACTGCTTCTGTACTGCATCATACCTTCCTCTTGGGGTTCCCCAGTGTTGTGGTGTGGACATATGCCTAAGTGTAGGCTTGTGAGGTGTGGGAGCAGCTTGCACAGCCGACGACATCTATAGGCGGGATTGGGCACAAAGGTATGAACTGACAAACGATTTACCCAGGTTCGGAGCCCTCGTGGTGAGGTAACACTCCTACTCCTGCTTGTGTTCTTGCTTATTCACGGTGGACATGTTACAAACTTGCTCCTTGAGCTGTATGTGACGATCCAGCTAGTGTGGCCGGGTGAGTAGTCTAGGGTTTCCTCGACTAAGTAACTGAATGCTCAACCCCCCTCTGTGGAGGCCGCACCCCCCCTTATATAGGCCTGAGGAGGTGCTATACATTGGTGGGTCTGGCTACAGTCTTCTTCCTTCCCACAGTGCTCTTCCTTCAGGTGCAGTGGGCGCCTCACGGTATGGAGGCGCCGCTGTCGGGGACGTGCAGGGCTGGGTGGCGCGCTGTCGGTTTGGTCGGCTCGCTGTCGGGGACATGCGAGGCCGGGTGGCGCGCCTCCAGTCTGGTCGGCTCTGGCCGCGGCGGGCGCGGGTCGGTGACCAACGGCACTGTACGTCATGGAGGCCGTCGTAGTGGCGTAGTGGGCGACGTGAGGCCTGTGGCCGCCTCTGTAGCCATGCCGTTCCGTCGGCAACCTTGGCCGGCTTGAGAGCAGCCGGCATTGAGCCAGTCCGGCTGAAGGATCCAGCCAGATCATCCAACCGGATTGCCTTGAAATCTTGTTCTGTAGATTACTATGACCATCCAGGGGTCATCCCCCCGACACCCAGCGAGCGTGTGATCCACGTCATCACTCGCGCCTGAAGTACCCGATAGTCGAGGTGTCCAGGCCAAACAAGTCCACGAGCTCACCGAGGGAAGAAGGAGGCCGACCCTTGGGAAACACACTACCGTGCAAGCACGTAAGTGCATCCTTCGCCTTCAGTAGAAGACCTCCTGCCTGGTTACTAGCACCGTCAAGAGCCACTAAGGCACCGTAGAAGTCTTCAGGGGAGGCCTGGCCACTCGAGCCAGCAGGAGCACCCAAGTACCCTGGATGGAAAGAAGAAGGAGTTTTAGTAACCAAAAACATGTCACTGTTTCAACAAAAAACAGCCTGTCATTGGCATACCTGATAGGGAGTTGGTGACCGCAACAAGTCGTTGGGCGAACGCTTTCTCATGCTCCCCGACTTCCTCCCTTGCAGCTCTCGCGCAAGCATCGCCCTCGGTAGACTCGAGCTTCGTCTTCAGCTCAGCGGACTGCTGCACAGCGTCATCCCTCTCGCATTGAGCTTGCGCCAAGGACTCTGCAGCAAGAAAAATTTCAGTACTCTAATAGTAGAAGGTTATGAATGAAGAAAAGGGGGTAGTTGTACTTTACCCTGAAGGCTAGCAGTCTGCTGGTTAAGACGGGCGATCTCTGTTTCCATAAGGGCGTAGCGCCGGCCGACATTCCGCAGATCAAGCACAACAGGCTGTAACATTACAAAGCAGGTCATAAGGAGTGCAGAACTTGAGTCTATGCCCGATTGTACCTAGTTGCACCTAGACTCGGGGGCTACTCGCATCGGGAGCGCTGCCGCGCACCCGATCAAACAAAAAGTCAACAAAAGGAATGTAAGACTCGAGTCTATACCCGACTGTACCTAGTCGCATATAGACTCGGGGGCTACTCCCGTCGGGAGCGTTGTTGCGCACCCGATAACATGTGATAGACGTCATTAACTTACATGCTCAGCCGAGGACAATGGAGGGTTAGAGACGATCGTGACAAGGACGTTCTCTTTGGTAGCCGCTGCAGGAGAACCCGACGCATCAATGTGACTCGGTGACTTGGGCGGCGCCATCGGTTCCCTCTGGCTGGGATCTGCGCTCTCGCACTCGTCCTCGGGCTTGGTCGCAGCAGAAGGAGGAACCTTATCACCGGAGGAATCCTTGCTTAAGGCAACCACGCAGTCAACACATTCCATGATGGCCAGAATGTGTGCAAAGAAAACAACAACAAGGAAAGGAAGACTTACGAGCTCATGATGTCCAAAAGGTTGTTTGGATCGAAGCAATCGGCAACAATGCGGGTCCTCTGCGGCGACGGAGCCAGGGAGTCATGTGCTGCCGTGGCTCCACCATCGGCAGGAGTGGCAGGCGAGGAGGCACCCGAGTCCTCGACGCCAATCGTCTGCTTCGACTTCCCCGCTGACTTTGCCCCTTTACAGCGGCGGCATTTGCGGCTAGTCTCCACGACAGCATCTCCCGTCTCTTCGGCCCCGACCTCATTGGGCGACGCCGCGGAAGCAACCGAGATATCCTCTTCATCAGAGTCCACCCGCAGGTCTGGAGCTACAAATGTCCCTTTGCCCTCGGGCAGCGGCGGCAGGCTCACAAAGGTGGAGTACCCCTACGGCAAAAACAAGAAGTATTCATTCGACGAAACAGAAAGGAAATCATAAGCAATAGAAGCAAACGACGACTGCATCAACAAAATTGAATAACACATTACCTCGGGTACCGGGTGTTCAAGGCAGAACGGAGTAACCGGAGGGTCGAAGACGTGTGGCTCCCCAACCTTCAGTGTGGTTAGTGAGCACACGTGGGCCTCGACCTCGGTCGCTGACAGCTCCTCAACAGATGAGCGCGTCGAGTCCGCAACACCTTCATACTCATAAAACGGGTGCACCCTAGCCTGGAGAGGGTGCACACGACTCTTCACAAAAGTGGCAATCAGATGAACTCTGTTCACCTCCTTGCCAGCAGTCTTCAAGAGGGCAGCAACTCGTGTCAGCAGGGGCTTTGCCTCATTGGCCTCCCGCGTATCAGGCTGATGCTGCCACGAGTGCTTCTTGGCAACAATGATGCCGGCTTGGAATTTTGGCACCCCGTACAGCTGCTCGGGCTCGTGCGTTTCGGCGATATAGAACCATTTCTTCCTAGTTCTACGCGGACTCGAGCTGCTTCAGGTCGAAGTAGTCGATGTCCCCGGGGGTCTGGATACCAAAGCGCCCAACAGGGTACACTCCACGAGGCCCGACGTTGCGCTTTGCATTGAAGACCCGCTGCCACAGGCCCTAGTGTGGGTGTATGCCAAGAAAACACTCGCACAGAACAATGAAGCACGAGATGTGCAGAATGGCGTTGGGAGTAAAATCATGGAGATGTACGCCGTAGGCGTACATCAAACCGCAGAGAAATTCGTGAACAGGGAATGCAAATCCCCTATTCACGAAATCGACAAAGCATACATGCTCGCCATCTTTGGGACGAGTGATTACCTCATCTCCGTGCGCTCGCTTCTTCATCTTCTCCGTCGACGGCAGATGCCCATCTCGTCGCAACAAATCCAACTGGCGCTTGGTGACGGAGGACCGTTCCCAGTCTTCGTGGGTCTTCTTCAGCTCGTCGGCGGCATCAGCACCAGCGGCGGCGGCGCCCGCGGTCTTCTTCCCCGGCTTCACACTTGTCTTCTTTCCCATGATGGCGAGGAGGATGGGAATGGAGGCTATTCGGTTCGCAAGATGGCTGTAGAGCTCAAGGAGGAAGACAATGGTGGGCGGTGAGAATGGAGAATTTCCTTTCTCACCGCCGGTATATCGTTATTTATCCCAAGGACTGGTGCAGATCTAACCCTACACGTGGCAAACGTGGAGGGCAAACATCATGGGCCGTGTCGCCCACTACGCACGGGAAACGAGGAGACCACCATCATCGCGCTACGTAATTTTCACGACGCACGGTCAAACTGACGCAACGCCTCGTCTTGTCATTTCTGACAGACCGAGTGAACGAACATCTATTTACCTCTCTATGTTTTGTGTGTTAGATAACAACACTGGTGATATTTTAATATGATGCTAAGTGTTGCAGGTTTGAAATGTATTCATTTAATTATGCTTCTCACCAAAAAGTAGAAAAAGGCTAGCGGAAAAAGATGGCCATTTGTTTCCCCTGGCTGGCCTCCTTCATCAGCCCATGGCCGAGCCTCAGGCACCTGGCCGGCCTCCTTCATCAGCCCATGGCCGGGCCAAGGCCGGTGTAACAGCCCCAGATTAGTACCCTAAAATATGGGCCAAATTTTCACTTTTTGTTTTGCATTGCATCATGGCATCCATTTAAAAATTGCTAATCTAAAATAAAGCAACACTTGGAAAATTAAAACAAAGGAAGCAAACCCTTCCTAAACTTCCAACCCAAATGCAATGGCCAACTTGGCAACCACTGAAGGAACTTCCAAATTGTTTAGGAAGTTCCAATTTTGCATCTTACAACATTTTCTCAATTTCCAAATGTTGCCAAATAATAAATAAAATTGAGAATCCAAAATTGGTTTAATTCATTCCTATTTTTGGAACCAAGTTAAACATTCCAAAAATTCAAACTAAAATCATGGGGAGCTTCATTAATATGTTGGGAGCCTCCATGATTAAATTCACTACTTTTGGAAATGGTTAATTGCTCCAACTAAATGTTTTTTTTGCAGTTTATCAAAAATGACCAAATTTAAACCCTATGAACAAATGTTGACCAAAACATTTTATTTTGGACCACCAAATTTTGTGGAGGTTCTAAAGGTTAAATATAGATTATAGGAATTTTTGCACATTTTATAAAAATGTCCTGGTGCCCCAAATTAAATCGCTAAACCTGCTAGGGGACCTGTGTGCAATTAATTTGAAAGTTGCCAGGGGGGTTTTTGGAAAAAGGCCATCTACTCCACAGTGCCGGCGGCACTGGCGCCATGCCGCCGCCCACCCTCTCCTGGCCGTGCCCTGCTGGTGGTCGAGGACCCCCACTTGCACCTGCTCCCTTTCCCCACTTGCTGCTCCCTCGCCTCATCCTCTCTCCTCTCCCGAGCTCCTGCATCGCCGCCACCGAGTCGAGCTCGCCGCCGTCGTTTGGCTCCTCCCCGCACAAATCGAAGGGTGTGGCGAGCTCCGCCGCGTTCTCTGCTTCCTCCTCTGCGGCGGAAACGAGCCGGGGTGGCCCGAGGTCGACGAATTCGTCATCGACATCCCGCCTCGGCCGCGCCGTTCGTCGGCCTCGATCCGGAGATCCCCGCCCCTCCGCGCCGTCGCCGTCCACGCGCGCGAGCTCCGGGTGAGCCTCTCTCCCGGTTGGCCTTTTCTTCACGCGTTTCCCCTCTCCCCCTCCCCCTCTTGCGCCGCCGATTCACCGTCGGCCACCGCCGTGCCGCTGCGCCCAGTCACCCCGGCCTAGGCCCCGGCCTGACCGGCCACAAGGCCGGCCGGCTCGGGTTGCTGCCCGGCCTCGCCCCGGCCTGGGCTCGGACTGGGCCGGCCAGAAGGCCGGACCCCTCGGGCACCGGCCCGGCCTCGCACCCAGCCTGGGCCGGCCACAAGGCCGGCTTCTTCGGGCTGCCCCCCGGCCTTGAGCCCAGCCTCACTGGCTTTTGCTTTTTCTTTTTGGAGCTGAAATAAATGTAAAACAATTCATAACTAATTGAAAAATGCTTCAAATTCGACGAATCAAATTTCAAAATGTTCAGGAAAACAAACTCCACCAATTGGAATCATTGTAACTTTCTTTTGGAGTTATATTCTTTTGGTTAATTAAGAATTCCTAAAATGGGTTAAATAATACCAAATTAGGAAAATTCATAACTTATTAAATATTGATCCAAAAGTCATGAATAAGATATCAATGTGATCAACCTGTCAAATGCTATCAAACCATGTACGTATCACATCATGATCACCAATTTTCATTTGATGTTATTCATAAATTGATTAAATGAATTTAATTCAATTATGTATTTTAAATTGCTATTTATTCGTCGGTGCACCCAAAAATTACAAATGAGGTACCAAAATGATCGGAAGGACAAAACCTCTTCAACCATGTCATGTTCATGCATATTTGAGAAAATTCTAAATAATGTGATCATTTATCAACAATTGGACATTAAGTTAAATATGGGGTGTTTTCCAAATAATTGCCCTAATTATTTGGAACTCCATTTAATTTGTTAGATAAATTAAAATGTTGATATCTTTGCATCAATTTGACATGTCATCATGTGATTGAGCATTGCACCTTGTGTTCTTGTGATTTATTTATTCTTTGCATTTTCGTTTGGATATCGATAGATTCCGGATTCGAGGTTAACGCTACTTACCCCGACGAGCAGTACTACACGCCCCCGGCAGCAAGGCAAGAGATAACCTAACCTTCTTGGCATCTAGCATCCTATGATTTTATCAACTTATTTTATCCACCATAATATTGCATGCGATTCAAATGTCATTTTTGCTCAAGACATAGAGTGTCCTATGAATGCATGTTTTTCCCCGAGCCAATCACATGAATCCCTACCTATGAACCTTAGTGTTGATGTGTTGGCCGGAGACAAGAATATAATTGTTGTATTTATATGCTTAGCCATGCTTAGTCAAATGCTAGCAATGTCCGTTGTTTAATTCCATAATTGTTGATGATGATGGAATATTTCGGACATGGTGGATATGTGGGGGTGTTTAATTAAAATGCTAAGAAGGCTTGGGTGAGTTGCCATCAGGGATGGTGTTTTGCCTCACTCTTGCCCCTAGGTGCGAGTTCTTGTCTCTAGACTCAAGATCGAGCGTGCTGCCATTGGTGGGTGTATGGGCGCCTTACTGACCAAATAATTTGTGAGGGGCTTGTCAAGGGTCCTCTAGTTTGCTATTTCCATTTGCGCGGGAGTGTGTGGGTGGAAAAGGAACGAGGATGGTGGTGTTTATGATGTGGCCGCGGGGCAGGGCGTTGGAGGCGCTGAACCTGTCCTTCCGCACACTGATGGCCCTTGAGTAAGCCTCATGCATTGTAAAGGTCTAACCACGCCCGCTCGCCGGCCTTCCCCGGAAGAGGGCCAACTAGGTGAGCCGGACGGTACCAATGGGTAAAATAGTACACCCCTGCAGGGTTTAATCTTTTCGAAAAGCCGTGTCCGCGGTTATGGACGACTTGGGAACGGATATACGAGATCATAGAGAACCTTAACCGTAATTAATTAATTTGGCAGCTAAAGGTTGCAACTCAACGTGTGTGTAAAAGGTTCATTTCCTCGAGGGTGATTCGAGGGAGTGCCTTTGGTGGAGATGAGAGGTGATTATGGCTACAAGTAGGTTCGCCGAGAACCGAAGATGAAATGTTACTCTCTTATCTCCTTTATGAAAAATATTCTGAATAGACGATGCCTTGTGTCCTTTGTATCTTTTAAATGAAAAATCTAGCTTTATGCAAAATAGCTACATTATACAGCTTTAGAGCCTCCATCAACATTGGGCCTATATCGCCCTACTAAACTTGCGAGTACATCGTACTCAGTCTCTCTTTGCTGCCTTTATATTTGTATTTCAGAGGAGGACGACACCGAGCAGCTAGGTGGGTTCTACGTGGACATCGACTAGTAGTCCGGGGTTCCCAGGTGGCAGCTTGGGACCGTGGAGCAAGCTGGCTGGGTTTATTTATGTGTAGGCCTCTTAGGCCCTATATTTGGATCTTATTGTACTAGACAACACTACTTCGCTTCCGCTTGATGAATTGATGGTCTGTGACCTTTTGTTGTGTAATATTTGTATCTTTCTCATATATGAGTTGCTATATGAGTTTTGTGTCGTAGAGTCTGCAATGTGCCAGTTTGTTCCACAAGTCTCGGTCTCTCTACTATACGTGAAAGCGATGTCTGAGCTTATGGCATGATCGAGGTGTTGTGTGCCGATGATCCATTCCGAGCACACCTGCCAATGAGTTTTGGCCTGGGATTGGTAAACCCAGTAACCCTCGATTGTGTAGCATGACCGGTTACACAATGTTTCACTGTATAGTTCTGGGGTCGGGGCGCTACAGCCGGCCCAAGGCCGGCCTCACTTCTGTCTTGCCTGCCTCCGAAGATGCAGACCGGACTTGCCTGTCTCCGAAGATGTAGGCCGGCCTTGCCGGGACCAAGGCCGGGACAAGGCCGGCCTCTCGGGGAGAAATGATTCTCCTCAAACGGTCACTTTTGGGGAGGGGTATAAATACCCCTCCACCTACCTCCAGTTAATCACCACCACTAGAAAAGAACACCACCATTGTTGCAAAGCTCAAAATCGATAGATCTCTCTCTAGCCACTCAAACACTTTGCCCTTAGGGGATTTGAGGGAGAAGACCTAGATCTACACTTCCACCAAACCGATTTGTTTTCCCCTTGATTTGTGAGAGGCGGCTTGTTTCTCTTGTGTTCATTGGAACCCTAAGAGCTTGTCGTCCTTCGGAGCTTTGGGAGCTACGAAGACATTGCCGGGAGCCACCAATTAAGTTGTGGCGTGTGCCCCGGCATTGAAGCATCAAGTCTTGGCAGCTCGGTGCATTTGGTGAAGACCCTCCAACTTGTGGAGTGTGCTTCATCCTTGTAAAGGTTCTAGTTGTCAACCTCAACGACAACATAGTGATTCGTGCCTCACCACATTGGTGGTAGGACACGAAGGAGATACGGTGTGCCATATCAAGGCTACTCGGTGTTTCACTTTGGTGAACACCGCGCCGCTCCAACGGAGACTAGCTTCCATTGGGAAGTGAACTTCGGGATAAATCTCCGCGTCACCTTGTTGGTTATTCCTCAACTTACCTTTACTTGTTTCTACTAGCTTACTACTTCATATATCTTGTGCTAGTAGTCGTTTGCTCAACATATAGGATTGTTCACCTAGTTGCATAATCTAGAGAACTTATATTTGAGCAATACCCAATTAAAAGAAAAGAAGTAAAATTTGTAGTTAACCTATTCACCCCCCTCTAGTTAACCTCATCGATCCTTTCAATTGGTATCAGAGCCTCGTCTCTTTATTAAAGGCTTCACCGCCTAAAGAGGAGGATGGGGGATCCCACCACCATGGAATCAATTCAAAATCAAATCGATACCATGGCTGAGAAATCCGATAAGAGGATGGATAGGTTGGAGGAGTTATTAAATAAACTTGCATCCACATCTAGCAATATAATTGAAGATGTCTCTGTAGATGAAAATGGTAAGCCTAAATCTCTTTCCAAAGAAGGTGAAGAACATTCCTCTAAAAATGGAAACCCAAATTCATTTGGATATGCTTATAACATTGCTCCTAATGTTCAACACCCACATGTAAACAATCTTGGTAATCCAACTTTAGTAGATAGGACCTGTTTTACTAATTGGAAAGCTTCCATGAAGTCTTATGTGTGTAGCTCCTCAATGCAAATATGGAGAATCATTGATAAGGGATACTATCATAAGGATGTCAATAATTTAACCTCAAGGGAGATCATTGATGAACAACCCAATGGACATGCTCGAGAAGGCAATGGTCAATGAAGGTGTTGAGCACATTCGGTCTCTCCCAAATGCCAAGGAAGTTTGGGATTATCTACTTGCCATGTATGATGGAAATGTGAGCATGCAACGCTCGAAGAAATCACTTCTTAAATGACAAGTAGATCATTTCATCATGAAGGATGGAGAGCTCCCAGAAGATGTATATCGAAGACTCAAGGCTCTTGTGGTGGACATGATTGATGCTAGATTCAAGGATTGTGATAATGATTGGTTCAAGGGAAAATTTCTTCAAACCTTGATTCCATACAATGAGAACATGGTGATGAATGTCCAATCAAGAGCGGACTATATGGATTTAACTCCCAATGATGTATTGGGTACCTTTGTCACCATGAACATGATGAAGAAATCCTCGGAAGTTGTTGTAGCTCGTGTGAATGGAATGAAAAGAGTATCTCTTGCTTTGAAGGCAACATCTCATGATGAGGAAGAATCAAGTGATGAAGGTGCATCCACCTATGTGCCCTCCGAGAAGGAGAAGAGGGTGTCACACAATGAATGTTTGGCTCTTGCCAACCATAATTGGTGGAAAAAAGGAGACTTTCGATCAACTGCAACAAAGAACAAGGGAAGAGAAGGCTCAAGTATGATGAAAGCAAGAACTTGCTTCAATTGTGGAGATATTGAGCACTTTGTTGCGGATTGCCCCTACAAGAGTAGAATTGAGAACGGTGGAAAGCTCTTCAAGAAAACCAATTTTGTCCCCAAGAACAAGAACTTCATGAAGAAGGTGCCTCAAAAGGCAATGGTGACTATTGAGCAAGAGTACATATCCGGAGGTGAGGAAAGTGAAGATGAAGAAGGACAAGTGGGCATGGAAGCCATGGCAATTGGGGTTATCCCTCCTTCCTTGGATTCTCTCTTCTCCACTCTAAATGACAAGAAAGGTCCCGCCAAACACAAATGCCTTATGGCCAAGGGTACATCTCCAAAGGTGACTTCTTCACTCAAACCCTTGATCTCCTTCACTCCATCTTTAGATTGTGTTGAGGAACTTGAAAATAAAAGTGCTAGTAATCTCTCAAGAATTATGAAATCACTTGAAGGTGAAAATAAAATTGCTTTTGATGCTTTCATGACTCAACTCGGTAAGGCATATGGTCTCATTGAAGAACATGAAGAAAGAATTTGTGAACTTGAGGGTTTCGCTCGTGATGATGCTAATAGGATAGCGGAGCTTGAGGAAGCTCTAGATAATACACTATGCCTTAAAGATTCTATTGAGAAAGCCTCCACTTTAGATTTATCTAAAATGATGGGTGACCGTGATCATGCACTGTGTAAACTTAAGGAATTTATGGATGAAAATAATAACATTACGAATGGTCACAATGAACTACTTAAGGATTTTGAGAAGCTTGAGAAAGCTCACAAGGCACTCTCGAGTGAGCTCAAGGTTCTTAAGGAGTCACGTGACATCTCCCAAGAGAAGGATATAAATGTAAATGCTTGTGCCACTAACCCCTTGTGTGTCAAAGCATCCCTCATAGTGGAGAATAATAGGTTGAAGGCTCAACTTGAGAAAGGTCTAGTCTCTTGCATCCAGGGAGAAAAGAACCTCAATGATCTTTCGAGTAATCAAAGGAGAGTTGTGGGTAAAGAAGGACTTGGATTTGGAATCTCATCCAAGAAGACCAATGAGAAGAAGAAGTCAACTCCCTCCACTAATGCTATTGTTTTTGTGAAGGAGGGGGAGTTGGCTAATGATGAAGATGAATTTGATGCGCTTGCCAAAAGCATTGTTCCTAAGGACACTTCTTCTCACAATAATTTTGCAGGAAAATATAATCCATCTTATGTGCTTTTAATATCTAATGATGGTCATGTTTATGCAAAATATGTTGGCACCTCATATGGTAGTGACTATCACTTTGCTATTTGGGTTCCCAAGACCCTTGTGACTAACAAAAAAGGACCCATCAAAACATGGGTACCTAAGTCAAGGACTTGATTCATTGTAGGTATGTGCTTCCGGAGGATCATCATGGCTTATTGATAGAGGTTTCTTCGCACATATGACCGGAAGCAAAGAAGTGTTAAGTGACTGAAAGCATCAACTTCTCAAGATATCTCATGTCACTATTGGTGATGGTTCCGAACTCAAGGTATTGGGACATGGCAAGGTGGTCATTTCTCTGGATACATCCATTGAGAAAGTCCTCTTTGTTGAGTCCCTTGGTTATAATTTACTTTCCGTTTTGGAACTTTGTGAGTGCAACTTTACCGTTGTCTTTGGACGGTATCATGTGCTTATCCTTCACACAATTTCTCTTAAAGTAGCCTTTGTTGGGTTTGTGGAGAACCGTATGTATGTAGTGGATTTTTCGAAAAAAACTACACATATTGCACAAGTCTAATGGCTAAATCTGACGTGGGTTGGATTTGGCTTTGCCGGTTGGGCCACGTCGGTATGAGAAATTTGCAAACACTTGTGAAGGGTGAGCATGTGGAAGGACCAACAAAAGTGAATATTTCCAAAGATCGTCCTTGTAGCTCTTGTGTTGCCGGAAACATGCATGAGAAGAACCATCCCAAGGTAACAACCATCAATACAACGAGGCCTTTCCAACTCATTCATATGGATTTGTTTGGGCCTCCTACATATGATAGCCTTGGTGGGAAAAATATTGCTTGGTGATTGTTGATGATTATACAAGATACACTTGGACTTTCAATATCAAGAAGAAGAGTAAAACTCAAAGAGAATTCATTGATTGGGTTACTCAAGTGCAACGCCAATATGATACAACCATCTTGGCTATAAGAAGTGATAATGGAACCGAGTTCAAGAACTACACCATGGATGAATTCTTGAGTGATGAGGGTATTAAACACCAATATTCTGCTGCGTATACCCCTCAACAAAATGGTGCAGTGGAGAGGAAGAACCGTACACTTATTGATATGGCAAGAACTATGATGGCCGAATTCAAGTCTCCATATAACTTTTGGGCCAAAGCCATCAACACCACTTGTCATCTATCCAACCGGCTCTATCTCCGTCCATTCACGAACAAGACTTCATATGAACTCCTTGTCGGTAAAATACCCACTCTCTCTTATATTAAAGTCTTTGGTTGCAAATGCCAAGTTTACATTAAAGGTTCTAAATTGTCTAAATTTGAGTCTAGAACTTTCGAAGGTATATTTGTTGGTTACGCCAAGGACTCCCATACTTATAGAGTCTACAACATATCTACCGGGTGTGTTGAAGAATCTATGAATGTGGTGTTCCATGAGGATAATGGCTCCTAAGTGGGGCAAATTGATCTTGATGATGTAGGTGATGAGCCCTCCTCCATAGCCATAGGAAGAATGGGTATAGGTCCTCTTATAGCCATTGAGGAACCCCTTGTGGCAAAGGATGTGGACTCATGTTCTACGCAAGTGGAACCCTCTACATCAACCATTGATCAAAAGGCAAACCAAGAACAAGATCAAGACCGTCAAGATGATACCATCCATCAAGATAATGATCAAGATCCACCCAATGATAATGGTGGACATGATTTGGTGATTCTTCACCAAGAACTCCAATCCACTCCCGGATCAATCATTGTCAAGATGAAGGAGATGATGAAGATGTACCTCCTAATGAGAGACCAGAAGATGCTCTTGCTCGCTGAATGGCCAACAAGGCGGTGGCATTACATAAAAAATCTCACTATCAAAAGAACATCATTGGAGGCCTTGGGAGGAGTGTGTCCACCCGTAGACAACTATTGCTCTTTTGTGTCATTCACTCTCATATCTCCCATATTGAACCCATCAAGGTGTATGATGCTCTTGAAGATGAAGATTGGGTTCAAGCTATGCATGAAGAGCTCCATAATTTTGAGAGAAACAAAGTATGGTCCCTAGTGGAGAGATCCAAGGATCATAATGTGATTGGAACTAAATGGGTGTTCAAGAACAAACAAGATAATCATGGGCAAGTGATTCGCAACAAGGCTCGTTTGGTTGCTCAAGGCTACACTCAAGTCGAAGGACTTGACTACGGTGAAACTTTCGCTCCCGTAGCTAGACTTGAATCCATTCGTATATTACTTGCATTTGCCTCTTGCACCATCCCAACGACAGTCACATGCGTTGATTGGTCAAAAGGTGCATGCGTACATAGGATACAGTGAAGAGCCGTATACACAGCAAGTACTGGTTCTTTCTCTTCCTTCATTAAAGAGTGTTCCAGCTAAGCAAAAAATCCTACGTGTGCATCTAAGAAACGCTCCACGCTGTAGCACTACGGACGGCCTAAGCAAGAATTGACGCATGGACGTGACACATAAGCGAAACTGCTGAGGTGGCCGCCACATCATTTGCACACATCATATTTAACGTATATGACCATTTAAATTGGTCTTAATCGGCCAAAAATAGGAAAGCTAACCAATGTTGTTTGAATTATGAACAATTCGTGTAAGGAGATCGTGACGTTTTTAACCAAAATGGTCGTTATGTTTTTAGGTTTGTATCCTCCCAAATAGCCAGTGACCAATTGATTCGAAATGGTCACAGATTTATGACCAATTTTCTAAAGGTCACTAAGAGAAGGTCACTAGTTAACATATTTCTTGTAGTGCTAGTCATAAATTCATCCTGCATCAAATGGATGTTAAAAGTGCATTTCTAAATGGTCCATTTAATGAGTTGGTATATGTTAAACAACCTCCGGGGTTCGAAGATCCCAAGTATCCTAACCATGTCTACTTACTCCACAAGGCTTTGTATGGCCTCAAGCAAGCCCCACGTGCTTGGTATGATCACTTAAAGGAGTTTCTAGTAGACCGGGGTTTTGTACTTGGGGTAATCGATCCCACACTCTTTACCAAGATTGTAAATGGAGAATTCTTTGTATGCCAAGTATATGTTGATGATATTATATTTGGATCTACTAATGCTACATTTGCAGACCAATTTGCTAAGCTAATGACAAGTGAATTTGAGATGTCTATGATGGGCGAATTAAAGTTTTTCCTTGGCTTTGAAATCAAGCAATATGATGAAGGAACCTTTATTTGCCAAGAAAAATATATTCAAGACATGCTAAAGAAGTTTGATTTGACAAAGTCAAGCCCATTGAGATTTCCAATGGCAACAAATGTTAATTTAACATTAGATCACGAAGGTATACCGGTTGATCAAAAACTTTATCGCTCCATGATTGGTTCTTTGCTTTATCTTTGTGCATCTAGACCGGATATCATGTTTAGTGTGGGGTTGTGTGCAATATTTCAATCTAACCTTAAGGAAAGCCATATGACAGTGGTCAAAAGAATTCTTAGGTATTTAGTTGACACTCCTCATTATGGTCTTTGGTATCCTTCAAATACAAGCTTTGATCTTGTGGGGTATTTGGATGCGGATTGGGCGGGTGATAAAGTGACTAGGGAATCAACTTCGGGTGCTTGCCAATTTCTTCGTAGGCCACTTGTATGTTGGTCTTCGAAGAAACAAAATTGTATCTCCACTTCCTCCACGGAAGCCGAATATATTGCTGCCGCAAGTTGTTGCTCTCAATTATTATGGATGAGACAATGTCTTGAGGATTTTGGAATTAAGATAAAGACATTGCCTCTTTTATGTGATAATGAAAGTGCCATAAGAATTGCTCACAATCCCGTGCTCCATGTCAAGACAAAGCATATTGAAATACGGTATCATTTTATCCGTGATCATGTGGCCAATGGGGATATCTCACTTTCTTATATCAATACCAAAGATCAACTCGCCGATATATTCACGAAGCCACTTGATGAGAAGAGATTCAAGGAATTTAGGAGTGAGATCAATGTCGTATGTGCAAGCAATTTTAGTTGATTGAAAATCTATCATACACACCTTCACTAGACTCTTATTTAGATTCTAGATGTAGGCATGGATTTAGGGGGAGTGCGATCCTAATTCACTGGACTATCCCTCCCCCATTATGCCGATAGTAAGAATTCATTTGCATCTCTATATTCGTTTGTTGAATTGTGAGCTTAAATGACGAGTAGTGGCGGCGAACCCAAGATATATCTTCGCGGTGTCACACCACATACACTCATACATGGTGGCTCAGGCCACCGGCCTTTTTTTTGGGTTGATCTTGTTGGAGCTTATTTGAGGTTTTATTGCATTTCCCTTCATGTCTATCATGCTTGCATTCCCCTCTTGACACTCTACCTTCCCTTTTGTCCCTCTTGAAACCGGAGCAAAACTCGAGAAAATTTTATGATGAAAAAAATCTGTGGGGCCGGCCTTCCCTCCACGCGAGGCCGGCGTCGAGGCCGGGCCGGGGCCGATTGCGTCGGATGCCAGCCCTGCCTTCCCTCCATGCGAGGCAGGCGTCGAGGCTGGGCCGGGGCCAGCTGCGTCGGATGCCAGCCCTGCCTTCCCTCAGCGCGAGGCCGGGGTCGAGGCCGGGCCGAGGCCGGCTGCGTCGGCAGCATGCCCGGCCTTGCCGGGGTCAAGGCCGGGCCAAGGCCGGCCAGTCGGGGCAGTAAAAAAAGGGGGAGTTGACTGGTTCCTCCCCACTTCATCTCCTACCGCCCCCCACGAAAAACAACCCCTCCTTGGCCTCCAAGGAAAGGTTTGATCTTGTTGTCAACCCGGATGAACTGGTGCATGATTCTTGGAGTAAGCTATCCTCTTATGATTTTGAGCATGACCGTCTAGAATTCAATCCCTATGCTTTTGGGCAGCGAACTTTCCATGACAATCGTTTCTATTGCAAAATGCATGAGCAAGTTTATGAACATGTGGTATGCGCTCGCAAAAACACTCATGTAGCTCAACACTTCTTTGATGTGGAAATATTAAGAGAATCTTGGCCCGATGTGATGGAGCTCATGGACTGTCATGGAATTAGTTCACTTATGGATTGTGATACTCCATTTTCACCGGAATTGCTTCGGGAATTCTATGCCACCGTTAATTTTTCGGAGGGACCTAGGTATATGACTTGGATGATTGGTGGTATCAAGTGTGAAGCTACACTTGCTAAGTTTGGTGCACTTTTTGGTCTTGTTGATCTCCCTTTTATACCACTGACTTCTATCTATATTCATGTTGATGCGAGCAAGGTTATGAAGGCTCGAAAAGGAATTGCACATTGCTACCCTCCCGAGGTGGGACTTCTTCACGTTCCCAAGGTCAAATACTTCACTCCTTTTTGGAAAGCTGTCCATGTTATCTTGAGAAACACTATCCATGTCTAGTATGGGGAGAAGGGTGAGGTTCGCAGTTGGATGATTAATCTTCTATATCACATTGATCAACTCAAGCGGACGGGCAAGAGGTTGGATGTTTTGGATTACATCTCGCAAGAGATGCGCTCCGTGGTTCTCAACAACAAGGTTCCCATCTCCAGAAGCTGTTTAACACCAAGCTTGTTCAAGTTCATCTCAACTGCTATGACTTTATTAAGCCTTCTCTCCTTCCTATAGCTAGTCTTGCAGCAGATGAGGAAGATGATGTTGATCCTGTTGTTCCCCCTAGCGGCAAACGTGCTCGTCGCACAACTTCTGCAGATGTTCCTAGCTCTTCTCAAGCAGAACCTATTGTTGCTGCTTCTAAGAAAAAGCACGTCCTAAAGCCATTTTCCAGAAGATGAATTGCTTCTTTGTTGGCAAGCAGGACCAGGACTACAAGGCCTACACAAAGCAAAAGCAGTATCACCGCAACCAACAAGAAATCATGAAAAAGCTTGACCTGCCCTACCCTGCTAGCTCCGAGGAAGTCTCAGAAAATACCTACAAGTCCCAGAACACCTTTTGGCTTGGCGATGATGCCTCCTCTCTTGGTCCCTATTGGCTGGGGAACCCTACTTTTGCTGCTTCGACCTCCCGTCAGGCTCCTGATGATGGCGCAGCTGCTAGAGATGATGAGTTTGGCCACGATGGCTCCTTCGAGTATTCACCTGGGCTTCTCACTCCACTTTCTTCCTTTTTGGTGTCTTGATGCCAAAGGGGGATAAAGTTCTCTCCGGGGATTTGCATTCATGCATAGCATGTGTCTTTCTCATTTGCTTATTTTGGCTTTGCAATCGCTTTTAGTTGAACTCTATTTGGTTATGTTCGTGGACCTTGTTTATCACTATTGTATGAGATGGTTAAATTATTGTATGAGACTATGGATTTCGGTATTCGGGTTTATTTATGGTTGAGACTACAAAATATTGTGCATTGATATAATTGTCAACATCTTTTGGCACAAGGTATGATCCTCATCTCACAATCTCAACCTAGTTGGATATGTCTCATATTGTGTGAATATGTTGTTCTTATATCATGTTGATTATATCTTGTTGGTAATGTTTCCCTCCCTATGTGTGTATTTGCATTCAAAGGCAAACAAACTATATGCACACATTTAGGGGGAGCCCATTCCATTTTGTTAAGAACATGATCTAGTGTGGAGTTTTTATTGCAAATCCTAGTGGTGTCATCTAACACCAAAAAGGGGGAGATTGAAATAACATCTATTTACCTCTTTGTGTTTTGTGTGTTAGATAACAACACTGGTGATATTTTAATGTGATGCTAAGTGTTGCAGGTTTGAAATGTATTCATTTAATTATGCTTCTCACCAAAAAGGAGAAAAAGGCTAGCGGAAAAAGATGGCCATTTGTTTCCCCCGGCTGGCCGGCCTTGCCAGGCCAAGGCCGGCCCAAGGCCGGCCGCCTCTAGCTCGCAGCCGGCCTCCTGTGTTCTCGAGGCCGGGCCAAGGCCGGCCGCCTCAAGCACCTGGCCGGCCTTCTTCATCAGCCCATGGCCGGGCCAAGGCCCGGCCCAAGGCCGGCCTCCCTGCTGCCTTGCCTGCCTCCGAAGATGCAGGCTGGCCTTGCCGAGACCAAGGCCGGCCTCTCGGGGAGAAATGATTCTCCTCAAACGGTCACTTTTGGGGAGGGGTATAAATACTCCTCCACCTACCTCCAGCCAATCACCACGACTAGAAAAGAACACCACCATTGTTTCAAAGCTCATAATCAGTAGATCTCTCTCTCTAGCCACTCAAACACTTTGCCCTTCGGTGATTTGAAGGAGAAGACCTAGATCTACACCTCCACCAAACCGATTTGTTCCCCCTTTATTTGTGAGAGGCGGCTTGTTTCTCTTGTGTTCATTGGAACCCTAAGAGCTTGTGGTCCTTCGGAGCTTTGGGAGCTACGAAGACATTGCCGGGAGCCACCAATTAAGTTGTGGTGTGTGCCCTGGCCTTGAAGCATCCAGTCTTGGCGGCTCGGTGCATTTGGTGAAGACCCTCCAACTTTTGAAGGTTGCTTCATCCTTGTAAACGTTCTAGTTGTCAACCTCAACGGCAACATAGTGATTCGTGCCTCACCACATTGGTGGTAGGAGACGAAGGAGATACGGTGTGTAATATCAAGGCTACTCGGGGTTTTACTTTGGCGAACACCGCGCCGCTCCAACGGAGACTAGCTTCCATTGGGAAGTGAACTTCGGGATAAATCTCCGCGTCACCTTGTTGGTTATTCCTCAACTTACCTTTACTAATTTCTACTAGCTTACTACTTCATATATCTTGTGCTAGTAGTCATTTGCTCAACATATAAGATTGTTCACCTAGTTGCATAATCTAGAGAACTTATATTTGAGCAATACCCAATTAAAAGAAAAAGAAGTAAAATTTGTAGTTAACCTATTCACCCCCCCTCTAGTTAACCTCATCGATCCTTTCACTGAGCAGCAGGGCGCATCGGTTGTGCCGCACACGCCAACGACGTCAGGCATGATGTCATCATCCAAACAAAAGAATGCTTACATTCGACTCGTCTACGGTTCGAGTGACCCGATATATCATCTGGTCCATACGACGCTCGCCTAATGTCGTATACTCCATATAACTCCCATCAAGGAGGATAAAATTCTGAAGGTGGTTGTGAAATCGGAGGGTTGAGATTATCCCCAATTACAAGTAATTCAGCATAACCTTGGGGGCTACTCCCATCGGGAGCGTTGTCGCGCACCCGATAATCAAGCGGCTAACAAGCACCTAATAGCTTGTCGAATCCCGTTTTCGGAGCCTTACCCGAACAACAAACACAAATTACCCGTGATGAATCAGATACAATTGACCCTCGGATGCTGCACTTACCGTGCAAAGGTAAGACCCACCGATCCGTCGTGTAGGGCCAGGAGCCGCACCAGCTGTGATAATCCTGTAAAACTTCCATGCCAACAGGTGTGATGAAAAATCCCGACAGACGCGTTGGGTACCCTTTTTAAGCTGAGTTCGACTCTCAAGCGGCCTGAGTCGAACTTCTCTAGCTTCCAAGCTCGAGCCCGGGGACTCGAGTTTGACGTAGGATAGTAAGGTTTTTGCCCAAGAGCACTTAACTGGTCCCGATCCGTCGAGTGAACCAGGTCTACTATGCCAAAAATCCTTCGCAAATCACCCTGAAACACGGGTACGAATATATTCTCTAAGAACTATAAGATGCACCAGGAAACATAACAAAGGTTGAGTCCCTGCCAGACTCCTTAAGTCTACCAGGTCCTCGGGGGCTACTGACGTGGGTATACCCTTCGGGTGTACCACGGTTAAGGTACCTGGTGCATATACAAGCTACGGCCCGTGGTGGCAAGCTCATAGTGAAGGCCCACGACAAAGATGACAGCCCAAGATACGAGAAACCCTAAGTCGGCTGTAACTTTCCCTAATTGTAAAACCTAGTCGGTAGCAAACTCCCGGGACCCAGCCTCCTACATAAAGGCTGGGAGGCCGTCGACCTAGGTTACGCACACCCTGATCACCAGAAACCCTAGCGAGATTGCATCCAGCGATCTCGCCATTGTAGCTCCCTTGTAATCTCACAAATCAATGCTAGACAAGCAGGACGTAGGACTTTTGCCTTCGGGGGCCTGAACCTGGGTAAATCTTGCTTGTCAGCCGACGTTTCCACCAGCGCTACCACCTTCTTCCTCATCTCATGAAACCCAAGGATGTCATCCGAGGGATTTGGCGTGGTAACCCCACGTCACCCGCCGTGGCGAAGGTCTGGGTGGCGAATCCGACACATCGCCATCGCCAACAGAGCATCTCTAGTCGCAACCCTTCTTGCCCTCTAAATAGGCTATTGGGGACGCTGGATAGAAAAATAACTCCTAGTCGCGGTCCCAATAGTCTAATTTTGTCCGAACGTTACCAATAATACATTCGGCACTAACAGCCCACCCCTTACGCATGGGAGCCAATCGATAGTGCCAAACATAAATTATAATCCCACTGACCAGCCTGTATATTCTCCACTTGTCCCTCTCTCTCTCCTCTATTTTTGTGTCCTCTTCTATGACTGGACAAGTGCTCTATTGCGGACATGGCTGGGCGCATGCACCTAGTTTTGTCCGGATATAGCCGGCCAGCAACCACGTGTTGTCTGGACAGGTTAAATCTGGACATTTTATTGGTCTTACGGCGGGAGATGTTCTAACAAGTGATTGATTTATACTACATCTATCCCAAATTATATGATGTTTTAGATATTTCAATATAGACTACATACGTACTAAAATAAGTGACAAGTACACTGAAACACATCTAGATACATGCGATTCAAAAAGAGATAGAACATCTTATATTTCAGAATGGAAGAAGTAGTTTCAACCAGCTGAGATGTAAAACATGAGATTACAGAGTACATAAAAATAGTACTTTCTCCGTCCCGAAAAAGATATCATAGATTTCTCTATCTATGGATGTATCTAGACGTGAAACACACGTAGATACATCCGTATTTAGAGAAACTTGTGACATCCTTTTCTGGATGGAGGGAGTACATAAAAAATAACCCGAATGAGCATCTTGGTAAAACCAGAGCAAAAAATCTAGGATGTCCCACAACTACTAACACTACATAGCTGCTTTAAGCCTTCAACATACAAGGTACCTCCAATTCCAAGGCTCCAATCGCTCACTTGAGAAAGGGAAGCTCGCCAAGTTCACTACTCACTTCAGCTCCTCTTCATCCTCCATGTTAGCATTCTTGGATCCTTACCATGTCCATTTTCTTTGCAAGAAGGCAGTATAGGGTGCTCTTGTCGTCGGTAAATTGTGTTGCCATAGTTAATCGGTTAGTTAGTTAGTCTGGTTTTGTGTGGAGAACATCAAATTTCATTTTTCTGTTATAATGTTTTAGTTGTTCATTTTTTCTTGATTCTTGAGATTGGTAGGAGGACAAGAACCTGCTCCACTTTTATCCTTGTTCGGAAGGATTGCGAATCTCTTTGTTTGCGTTATATGAAGCATCGTCTCAATATTGCACGGGGTCTGATTAAAACCACAAACGCTGGAGATGTACCTACATGCATGACCTATTTATTTGTCCAATCTGTTCTTGAGCATTGTATCATTGGATAACTTCAAATTGTACTTACTAGTTTTAATTTGATTGTCCAAGTTGAACAGGTATGATTTCTCGGGCACTCCCATGCTTCCTTGTCCCCCCCAAGTTAGCTATTCACTTATCCCCTAGTAAGTTAATTAGATCTTTCCTGGAAGAATTAATAGCAAAGCATGTCCGTGAAAATTGAAATTGATGTAAACATGGACCTCATATCCCTATTTGTAATTGTAAACAATGCTACAATTTGACTTTTGTTTAGTTCACGAGTGAGGACCTATAAGTAAGAGGTCCTGATGAGGGGATACTTTCCGGGTAGGCCCATGGAGCCGAAAAGTGGACCCGCTAAGACCAGGAAGGCCCAAGCTGGGTTACACTTCAAGCAACATGGGTTGGGCAAGGTACAAGCCCGCAAGCCCGCCATGAGATAGCAGAAGGAAAGGAACACGGCAAAGACCGGAGTCTTAATACAACCCGGAGTACCAACTTGGAAGGCAAGGAACTAGAGTAGGACTCCGTGTTCAGGTGTAACTCGGCATAGTTTATAAGTCCAGGGACCCGGCCGCCTTTATAAGGGGGTTCCTAGACCTTAGATCGATAAGCTGAGACAAGTCTCACAACTCCTAAGGTCCCTTAGTCGCCGAGTCTCGAGTTAGCGAGATCGGAACCTTGTAATCGATATCAAACACCTAGCAATAAAGAACAAGCAGGAAGTAGGTCTTTACCTCCGTCAAGAGGGGCCAAACTTGGGTAAACTCCTTGTCCCTCATCGAGATTTACCAGCTCCTGTGTTCCTAGTCGCAATGGCCCACAACTTAGCTTCCCAGAGGAAGTACTTGCCGTGACAACCCCACGATAGTTGGCGCCCACCGTGGAGCCGGTGATGAAAGGAGTTGAGGTCACGGGAGAAACTCGCCGAGGTATGGAGAAGCTCGCCATCGGCAGGGTCTACACCAACCAGTACGGCGAGACGGAGATCGACGACTACGGATGGAGCTTAGTGATGGATGAAGTCGAGGAAGGCTACCAGTTCATCTTCGGCAAGATCAACGTGTTCGTTGGCATGGTCAACACATCAGGTACTCGAGTTAACGAGTTAGATTCTATTTCAGAAGCAACAGCTGTTGTTGAGTCCGATGGACAGGAGTCTGTTGGCACGTCAGAAGTCGGCATAATCGCCGAACAAGAGGAGTAGCAGGTCCCCACAAAGGAGTCGGAGATGCTGTCAGAGCCAGGTTCTGAGTCAGACTATGACGTTGATTCAGAGTCAATTTTTCCTTTATCTGAAGATCGTCTTGGATATGGAATTGAGGAGGAGTATGTGCAATCGCCAATGCACCCGTGTCATGTTGGAGTGTACATGTCAGGGGGAAATCAGTTTGATCCCGACTTGTTGACCAAGGAAATCACAGCGGATAATGCAGCAGCTCGTGCACAGGAGTTGATCACAGCTCGTGAGGCTATAGAAAAGCAGTTAGCAGATGTTGCAGAGGCTAGTTGCAAGTTGTTAGAAGATCAAGCCCGTGTCCAGGCAGAACAAAACCCGAGTCCAGGCGGAACAAGCTCGCGTGCAAGCAGAACATGATCACGTACAAGCTGAAGCGTTAGCAGTGCGAATCGCCAAGAGTAGCTAACCTCGGTTCAGCATAGAAGAACGAGGAGTCGGCTACAAGGAGCCATGATAAACCCTACAAATCTTTTTCAGACACCTACTGGACCGGCCGCAGGAGCCGCAGCCAGAGGATCAGCTGCCGGAACTGGAGTAGGAGCTCCACCTCCTCCACCACCAGAGGGAAACGGAAGAGCACCCGAAGGGGGAGCCAACGGACCCAATGGACCGCCACCACCGAAGGAGGAGCCGGAGGAGGAGTCGGCGGCATGGGACCACCACCACCGCCGCCACCAAGGTTCCACACACCAGCAGGACATTACTCAAACCCAATGGACAATGTACACGCGGCAACTATGGTTCTAGAAAGAATCCCACTTCTGGAAAACCTAATGGGACAGGAAGCACGACACGCCATCGGTATGCGCAAAACAGCAATGGCTCAGCAAGCTCTTTACCCCAACTTCCCAGATGCCAGTAGACTTCATTCAACTCCATAAACTCCCGAACGAGGAGTCGGCACGACGAGTCACATCCGGCCGGGTCGACGAGCGCAAGACGCCGCGAGCTAGCAAGAAATCAACCACATGTGCCGACTTTCTCAGAAGCTCAAAGGATTGTTGACGAGGCGCGAAACAGGAGAGAAGCTGCCGCGGCCAGAGTCCTAGAAGCCAGAAGGGCCAGAGGACCAGTGCCGGCAGGAGCAACAGTCAACCAGCCACGCAACCAACCCGCGCAGCTACAGAGGTAAACTCGCTCGGAAGTTCACCTTCTTTGATGGGTCCTGAGTGTTTATCAGAAGCCATCAGAGCCGAGTCCTTCCCTAGCAATTTCAAGGAACCTCGCAAGGTTGGCAACTACGAGCCCAACATGGATCCGACTTCCTGGCTCAACAGTTACGAGATGGCAATGAGTATTCGCAATGCTACAGGAAATTTATGTGCCAAGTTTATGTATCTAATGATGGATGGAGCAGCCAAGGTATGGATGAGGAAGTTACCCCCCGGATCAATCAACTCGTGGGAGCAATTGAAGGCTTCTTTTATCCAGAATTTTTAGGGAACTTGTCAAAAGCTGAGTACCATTGAGGACTTGGAACGGTGTGTTCAGAAGAAGGGAGAATCCACAAGGCATTGGATGAAACGATTGTCAGAGATCATCAACTCCTCACAAGGACTCACACCAATTTCTGTATTGATGGCAATGGAGAGGAATTGCACCTTCAACCCACTAAGTTGGAAGCTAGGGCCTATGAAGGACAGCCTAAACCAAGGTATACCTGTTACCATAGGAGAAATTATGGCAGGAGCTAACAAACATGCCGCCACCGACAAAACAAAGGATCAGGAGGAAATCGGAAAAGGCCAAGGTGGTAGCAATCAGAACCAGGGCCAAAATCAAACTCATGGACGGACTAAGCGGTCGTATGGAGACGGCTCCGACTTGGTAGCTAGCACCAATGCTGGAAACAGGTGTAAGGACACCAATTCCCAGGGCTCAGGAAGTACTACAAAGCCCGTGTCCTCGTCGTGCCAAAAACGGGAGGTGCGGACATACCCTAGAACGGTGTGTAGATCTGCAGCGCTGGAGAAACAACCCTGCAAACAACAGCAACAATGGAGGGGGGAACGGTGGATACAGAGGTAACAACGGTGGCGGAGGACCTGGTAACCACGGTGGAGGAGCTGGAAATAACCCAGGATCTAGCCACGGTGGAGGTCACCAGCAGGGAAGTCACGGTGGATTTCAGCAAAACCCTAAGCAGCTTCATGATAGCCAGGGACAGTACTATATAGCAACTTGGCCACATCACCCGAGTCAAGGTAGTTACCACGTTTTAACCACAAGTACCTCCAAGCGAGCAAGGAAGTTGAAAATTCGCGCTATCAACGCCGTGGAGCCAGCAGTGTCGCAGTGGTTAAGGTGGTCAGAACAACCTATCACTTGGAGTCAGGCGGATCACCCGCTAAGGATTGACGACCCGGGGCAGCTTGCCTTGGTGGTAGCACAACAAGTCGGAGGATACAAACTTAACAAAGTGCTCATGGATGGTGGCAGTAGCATCAACATATTATACTACGACACATTCAAACGGATGAAGCTGCAGGATAGGCAACTCATACCAACAGAGACAGTTTTCCATGGGATAGTACCGGGGAAGTCGGCGAAGCCCATTGGTAAGATCTATCTAGAAGTTGCTTTCGGCACCTTTGAAAATTTTCGGTCAGAATTTTTGCCTTTTGAAGTTGTGGACCTCCATAGCCCATACCATGCTCTCTTCGGACGACTTGCATATTTCAAATTCAAGGCAAGGCCGTGTTACATATATCTGAAGTTGAAGATGCCGGGACCAAAAGGAGTTATGGAGCAGAAGCAGTCCTGCCCAGAGATTTACTTCATGATTCGCCACGAGTCGCCAATTATGTCGAGACAGAAAATGAGCTCGCTCGTCAGGCTCGGTGGATGCACTTGAAGAAGCAAGGGAGTTAGCCCTCGAGAGATCTGCAGTCTATCAGCAGGACTTGAGACGATATCATGCTCGTAGAATCAGGAGCCGAACTTTCCAAGAGGGAGACTTAGTGTTTCGCCTAGTCCAAAATAAGGAAGGGATGCACAAGTTATCGCCACCATGGGAGGGACCGTTCGTCATCAGCAAGAACTTGCACAACGGATCATACAATCTAATGGATATATGAGAACCAGCAAAAGGAAGCGAAGGAGCTGACACAGCTCATACATTGGACCCCTATGCAGAGGCAAAGAGGCCCTGGAACATAGCACAATTACGTCCCTATTATAGTTAACATCTTGTAAGCAAAGTGTACAAGTTAGCACAGAGCCCAGAGAGCTAGGCAACATTATAACACGTTTATTATGATCAAGCAAATAAAGCCGGCTTCTCTACAGTAAGAGTTTTTGTCGAGTCAATCAGTATGCGCGCTTTTAACTTTGATCATAAGGTCCTTGGGGGCTTGTATTTCAGAAAAAATTCAAGCTTCAAACTCTTGGACCTGGCTTAAAAGCCAACTTGTCCCTAATTTTATCTGGTAAGTTAGATGCAACCTGCGCAAAATGGCTAGACTGCAGCCATGACTTGTTTCGAACTCTTAGGAGGCCTAAAAGGACTTAGGAGGTTACGATCTTGTCAGAGCAAGGTGTTAGCAAAAATTCATGCGTGGCCTACTTATTCATCAGAATAAAATTAGATGGGTTATAAGAACAGAAATGACTTGTAATAAAAGGACACCAGTATGTCCATCACATAAAACAAGTCGCCAAAACAGTTTAGAACCCAAAAGCATAAAGTTTTACATCCTAGAAGCCGGCCAAGCGGCATAAGTTATCATTATAGACTTAGTAGTCATCCAAAGGATGATCCTTCTCCACATAAGCATTTTCTTTTTGCGCAGGAGTCGGACCAGCAGTTTGAGCAGAGGAGTCCTTCGGCGCAGCTTCACCAGAAGGAGGAGCATTAGCCGCAGAGCACCCAGGAGCTGAAGGATCCTTAACAACAGTGGCAATTTCTTCTTCTTGAGGTTGAGAGTTTCTACCATCTTCGGGACGAGCTCGAGCAGGAGTCGGGGCAGTAGGAGTTGACAAAGATGGCTCAGCAGAAGTTGATGTGCCAGCGTTCGCCTGAGATGGACGCCCAACGTCTATAGCCAGAGGGGTCACTGCGACAGCCCTCTTGTTATCAGCCTCATAGTGATAAGTCCATAAATCAGGATGCATCTTGGAGGCGATTTCACAAGCAAAGGGTCGGACGTCTACTTCTTGCGCTTTGAAATCCTCCTTCGTAAAAGAAGAACCATCTTCATGTTGTTCCGGCTTCCACAAGGTTAGCAGAGCAGGCTCCACCACATTTGGATAATAGCTCCGGGCCAGAGCAAGGACTCAAATTGCCGCCCGTCGCATCGAGGACCGCTTCCACCCCAAAACATACCCAGGATCCCTAGACAACTCCTTTACAAGTTGGTCCGGCTTCGAGGGACACTTGTCCTTGGGATGCAGGTACCTAACGATGGCACGAGCACCTTCTTGGAGTCCATGGCAATAATCCAGGAGCTCATTCATCTGGTTGCCGACGGATAACTTCATTTTGGGAGAAGTCGGACCTGACAAAGAAAAGATAGAAACAAGTCAGAAGATGGTATTTCAAAGATAACAGTCAAAGCATGGACAAAGGAAGAGAGCTGCTTACCAAATATCCGCTGGGTCATTGCTTTGATCCCCTTGCGGCTAGCAGTCCAAACCAACGTTCAGGTCCTTGATGGCCTTCTCGGCAATCTTTTTGTTCTTGGCAGCCTCTTTCTTCACGTCCTCCAGCTCGGCACAGACTTTTTTCAAGTCCTCCTCAAGTTGGAGGGAATGTTCCTTTTCAGAGAGGGCAGTCCTAGCGAAAGCAGCCGCCTTGTCCTCAAGCTCTTTCATGTCTCTTTGCATTTTAGAGACAATATTCTGCAAGTACAATATCAACAAATTCAGAGCCTAGATTAAGAGATAGCTCCAAGTCGTCAAAATTACCAACTTGGCACTTGGGGGCTACAGGGAGTTCAGTTTTCTAATCAGTACAGAGAGCAAAACTTATAAGTCCCAAGATGTTAAGGACAACAACTCGGCACTTGAGGGCTACATGGTTTCAAATTTCAGCTTACTATGCAGTTTACAGATGGTAGCTCCGAGTTGTCGCAGGCTAACAACACGGCGCTTGGGGTCTACTCAAGGTTCATATTACAAAGCATGTTAAAGAAGTTGTAGTTTATAGTCATCAGCTCCGAGTTGCTGCAAGATAACACAACTCGGCACTCGGGGGCTACAGGATGAAGTTCAGTTTTTAAGCAAGTGGTTGACAATAAAAGCACCTATCTTAGCCGCAAGTCACCTCAGTTAGGTGCTTGGGGGATACTGATATAGGGAAGACATAATTATGGAAAACAAAGAGAAGAACTTACAGTATGAGTAATTTTGAGGGCCATCAAGCTGGACAGCTCCTCACCTTGCAGCATGGCAACCTCTTCATTCAGCTTGAAGGCCTCTTCCCATACCTCCATGAAGGACTTGTTCTCCCCGACGCGAAGTCAGCTATAGTCAATGACAAGGCTAGAGGAGGGACTTACAGGTCCCTTGGCGGCTTCAGAAGAAGGCGCCTTGGAGGTACTGGTCAGGGTATATTGAGTCTTAGCCGCTCGCGAGGGCTTAACGGCCAAAGGAGTGTTAACCCGAGTCGTCAGCGCAGACTCGGGAATTGGCGGAGGAGTTGCAGCAATGGTGACTTCCGCAGAAGTAGCTGCAGAAGGAGTCGGCATCGTACTTGTTGAGGTAGAGGTTGTACGAGGAACCTCAGGCTTACGCACTGAGGTGACAGTGGCCGTGTTTTTGGCCTTGGTGGCCTTGGAGGGGCGAGCCCTAACATAAAGATGAAGTAAGAAAGGAAGTCAGCAAGTCAATGAAGTATAGATTCGAGAAGTTGAAAGTAACAACAAAGAGCAAAAGAGGACATACCCTGTGTTGGTCTCGATATCAAGAGATGCCTCAGAGTCGGTGGAAGGCATCTCAAAGCCGGAGTTGTAGGAGTCGGAAGCGGTAGGGGGAGAAGCGGATGAAGACTTGCGTTTATGAGGGCTTGATATGACAAGTGGAGAATCAGCCGGCCCGTCACTTCGCAGCTTCCTTTTCTTCGCAGCCTCCATGCCCTGTGTTGATTTATCATCTTTAGTAACTGGACTTCGAGTTGAGGAAAGGCGTGAGAAAGGCACCTTTGCAACACCGGTCCGGCCCCTCTTCTTGGTGTTATTTGGAGGAGTCGGGGCCGGGTCCTTGTCACTTGACGACTCCCCAGAAGAAGTCGTTGCAGCAGTGGGCGGGTCCGAATTGGAAGGACCCTTACCAGTAACCACATGGGCTTCAGGAGAAGACTCCTGGTTCTCTTCATCAACGCCATCATCGCCATCGGCTCCGGCTGTCTGCTCAGTCTCGACAGGAACTTCTTCCTCGTTAGCCCCCTCAGAGTCGGGGGTCGCTTTCCACCAGTCGGCATCCAACTGTGCAGAGTTTAGAAAGAGATAGTGAGATAAGAAGAAGTTGAAGTCACACGAAAACGAGTTAAGATTACAAACATGATGTGACTTACCGCTGGTGGAGGAGTTGTAACACAAAAAGGCGAAAGAACAAAGTCCTCTTGGTCCTTGATCATTTTGCCAGTCAACTTCTTTACCAAGCGGTTGATTTCAGTTTTGATGGCTTGCTTTTTGGTCATCCGGAGGTTGTCAGTAACACACCGGGAGTACTCGACAATCAGTCGAGTCCTGGGGCTGAGAGGCTGGATTCTCCAGGTAGTCCAGCATGGCACCAGGTCCATGCCAACAAGCCCGTGCGCCACGAGGGCACGAAGTCGGCTCATCAAGGCTTCAACCTTGGGACGAGCTTCTTCCGAACACTTCACCTTAATGCCAGGAGTCACCCCCCAGGCAGTCAGGAGAGAAGTTGGGGAGGCGAGGCTCATTCTCAGGAGATGTGTCCTTGCAGTAGAAATAAGATTTTTGCCAGTCCTTGACATTGCTAGGGAAAAGAGGCTTGGGGAAAGGAGAACCTTGACGTCGTTGCAGAGCAACGGCCCCGCATTGAAGCAGAGGACCCCCAGAGGTTTCAGGTTGTGTATTGCAATAAAAGAGTTCAAGCCAAAGATCTAAATCCGGCTTGATTTGGAGGTAATCTTCGTAGAGGGTGACGAAATTGGAAAGGTTGAGGATATAATTGGAGGCGAGATCATGGATACGAAGCTTGTAATGTGAAAGAAGATGGCGGAAGAACAAGTTACCCGGGGGAGAGAAGCCGCGGAAGAGGTGCTCACCGAGGATGACTTCACCGGTGGCTGGAGTGGGCTCGACCTCCTCGCCGGCGGCACGCCATCTGATGCTCGAGGAGATAAGTCAGATTTTTCATACTCCTCGAGGGTTTCTTGGGACAGAATAGATATGCCCTAGTTGGCGGAGATGGTGCGCTGAGATGCGGGCGCGGCAGAAGCAGCTGCGGCGGCGCCGGTGGCAAGCTCCACCACAGTGTCAAGGGAAGCCTTCACGGCCTTGCCCTTCTTCTTGGCCAGCTTGGGAGCCATGGCAGAGCAAGGAGAAGAGGTGCGTACGTGCGCGGGTGCGGCCACGTGCGTACGAGGAAAGACAGAGGAAGAAGACGAAGTGGAAGTAGAGGGGACAAATGAGATCTGGTCCCCCCCCCACTTTAATACTTATAAGGGGATAAGGGAAACCCTAGAGAATAACGGCGCCGCCTGTCGCGATAAAATCACGAAAATATCGGGGGGATTGAGTATCGCTGGTCAAAGATACGGCAAACCCGAAGCATCAAAGAGACCATGGTCAACATGTGACACGTGCAGAAATGAAAATGATATAAAATAATTCAGAAAGGCCGACTCGTTTCAAGGAAGGGTCCTTGGTAGCATGAGATAAAAGAGTTTTCCCTCTCAGCCAACTCGTGAAAAGTTACAGCAACCCGGCCAACCAGAGAGTCGGGGTCGAGTGAAGCGGACTTAAGAAAGGGAAGAGGGATGACTCGTTTCACAAAGTTCATTGTTTATATGCAGCAATTCATCTTGGAGCTAGCAGCAGGCGACTTCCGGATTATCAACTCCAATGAAGAAGTTGGAGAAAGGGAGTCGGACGAACACGCCAGAGCTGCGCCCAAGATAAATTCGGGGGCTACTGATGGGGGGATACTTTCCGGGTAGGCCCATGGAGCCGGAAAGTAGACCCGCCAAGACCAGGAAGGCCCAAGCCGAGTTACACTTCAAGCAACATGGGTTGGGCAAGGTACAAGCCCGCAAGCCCGCCACGAGTTAGCAGAAGGAAAGGAACACGGCAAAGACCGGAGTCTTAATACAACCCGGAGTACCAACTTGGAAGGCAAGGACCTAGAGTAGGACTCCGTGTTCAGGTGTAACTCGGCATAGTTTGTAAGTCCAGGGACCCGGACGCCTTTATAAGGGGGTTCCTGGACCTTAGATCGATAAGCTCAGACAAGTCTCACAAGTCCTAAGGTCCCGTAGTCGCCGAGTCTCGAGTTAGCGAGATCGGAACCTTGTAATCGATATCAAACACCTAGCAATAAAGAACAAGCAGGAAGTAGGTCTTTACCTCCATCAAGAGGGGCCGAACCTGGGTAAACTCCTTGTCCCTCGTCGAGATTTACCAGCTCCTGTGTTCCTAGTCACCATGGCCCCACAACTTAGCTTCCCGAAGGAAGTACTTACCGTGACAACCCCACGACAGGTCCAAAGAAAGGTTTTGTAGTGATACATGAATTTGCAAGAAATTTTCTACTCCCGTGATCTGCACAAAAATATATGTGCAAACTATCAACTTCAAATACTTTGTATTATGAGCTACACAAAAATGATAAAATCTGATAAAAGTTGAAGATTTCAAAATATGCATACTCAGATCCACACTTTTGTTATTTTTGTGTGGCTCAAAATACAAATCATAAATTTTTTCTCTTTTTTTAAACTATCAAGATCACTGGAGTTCCGGAGCATGAAATCTCCAGTCCCCAAAAATGCTATTCTCTTTACAAGCATGAAGAACAACTAAGGCCCTGCTTGGCTGGTCTCCAAAACGGAGGTTAAAAACTACTGACCAGCGAAGGTTCGTTTTCTTTCCATTCCAACTTATCTGTGCAGGCCGGTAGAAATTTTAGGGGTGGTGGTGGGGGGGGGGGGATGAAGGAAAGTGTCAGAATAACTAAGTCATTGTTTACTTACCGTGTATTTAGAGTGTACTTTAGAAGAATGTAGGGGATTACTTCAAATCCCGAAAAATCTCAAATAGGCCGTTTACTAGGACGGTTTTTAGGGGATAATCTCAAGTTACATCCCACCAACCGCTCATTTTTGTGTAGATTAAAAACACTACCCTATACTAGTGTATTGTGGGGGAAGAGTATTTGTGAAGATTTGAGTGGATTGGGTGAAATGATTTTTTTTTACCAAATCCCCTCCCATCCCCTATCTTCTAGGGGATAAAAATACACCACAAGTAAACAAGGTCTAAGGAAAGTGTCAGGTACAACTTTGTCGCATTGTTGTCAGCGGGAAGCACATTCCTCAAAGCCCTTGTTCGGATGTAGGGCTTTTCCCTTGAATGAGACCGTGGTTAAGGAGGGACTAATGTTCGTGTTAAAAGTAAATCAATTCGAGGTCCAGAAAACCCTAGAAGAGGAGGGGAAGAGGTGGCGGCCATGACTACTGTAACGGCGCAGTTCGTGTGTACGTTTTTTCTTGAGTGGAGTTCGTGTGCATGAGGAAGAAGACGACCACGCTCAGCTGGGCTTTCGTTGGCCTAGATGCTTAGTGCGGCCAATGACAAAAGTGGAGGGATGAGAGGGGGAAAGAAAAAAAGAATGGGCTGGCCCAACTCGGGCGTGAGAGAGGAGAGAGATGGGTAGATTCGGCTCATTTTTTTCTGGAATTCTAAATTCATTTTCTATTTACTAATTACAGGAACTTGATTTTTCCTTGTATATATGCCAAATATTTTCCGAAAATTCCAAACAACAATCCGATAGAAAAATACTTATAATGGGCACAATAATTATTCTATTCACTCAAGTTTAGTTTTGTAAATTCATTTTGTTTATGAAACGCCGACCCACGTGGAACTCTTTTTGGAAACTCTACTCACAAAAAATACGAGAGAAAGGTTTTTAAGGGCATATGATAAATCTTAATGATACGTTTTCAAGTAGTCTATTTGGATTTGAATGTGTTTATATGGATTCATGTGTTTTATCTATTCTTGCAAACCTAACGCACAAATTCACGAAATTCCGGTGTTTTTAAATCGTGTGTTTTGCACATGACTTTTCTATCACATCCCCATTTTCTAGAATCAAGCTAAGTGTTCCTTCGCACGTCATTTTCATTCAAACCTAACATTCGCTATCATGTGGAGGTTTGCTATGATTATCACACGCACAGTCCTAGCGGAATGTATTCTTTCTCGCTAGCTAATGTATACTCCCAAAATCATAAGAAGATACCCTAGATCAGATCATTAGGTTACATCGAAAGGCAGGCATATAGATATCGACCACAACCAGCAACGCGCATGCACATCACAACACAAGGTATATATGCAATGTTTAGTTTACATGGGATTCTATCTGGCTATCAATCATCAGTCTATATTTTGTAGAATAGTATAGTTTTGTTGTTTGATAGTGATCAATTATTAGTAGAGTATCAGATCTTTTGTCATGGCCTTTTCCTCGTCGCCCCACCCCACCCCACCGGCGAAAAGTGAACCCTTGGGAATGCTTGTCCTCCTGTCTTCTTCTTCTTCTTCGGCCGCAACACCTGCAATCTGCATCCTTTCCCAAAAGGCCATCGATCCAACAAACAACCAAAGTGGAATCCAACTCACCATGGCAGCGCACGCACGCACGCGCATCGTGCGTCTGTCGATCGCTAGTGGAGGCACGTCTCATTGGCTCGAAAAGGATATCCGCGAGAGCTAGCGTTTCAAACTATTGGCATTATCTGGGATCCCTTTTGATGTGGGGCTGAATGTGATCCAGGGTGGCCAATGGTGGTGCAGGATTGGATCACTTCAAGTTCACCATCAGACTGAGATTTTTCGGCTGCGAAACCGCAGAATAACCTGCCATGCCATATACATACTACGTTTTCGAGTGTCTTGGTAGACTAGTATTATCGATCAAATCAGGTACTAGTACAAAACGTTAAGCTGCTTCTGTTGTTTTGTTGTTGTTAATGATTAATCAAATTCAAATCAGCTCTTCTCTTTCGATGCTGTAGGGCGCACGCACGCCTTGCCTTGTACCACTATCGCGCGCAGGTGGGAAGGAGACGGAGAAAGAGGCACCTTTCGCGCGCCTAGCAAAGTACATGGCTGCGTTCCACTTTCTGTAACTGAATGTAACACTCACAATCATTGTTTTTCTACAGGAGTGGTTCTTTAACTGAAGGGTGACATTAACAATTCTTCTAGGTTCTAATCAGATGTGGTCTTGTGGTGACAGTTGTTGGGCTACCGTTTGGTACTCCGCAATAGCATCGTCAAGCTACAGAGTCGTTGTTTCGGGTCCTGATTGCAGCAGCTTCAGCCGAAGTGACACCACGACAGGAACAAGGAAAGGCTGCGCCGATCGACAACCCGAAACGTTTCGTCAGAAGAGAACAGAACAGATGCCAAAAGCCTTCGTTTGACAACGCAACTTGTCTATTACGACGATACCATCTCGTTGCCATCGATTGTAGAGTGATGACTTGGAGCTGGGGCTCTCTTATCCTTGTGTTATCCTGCAAGCTAGCTACTACGCCGATCGATGGATAGCGGATAGAAAATCAGGTGTCTCTTTCAGGTAAAGAAGATTAGAAGACAGGCAAGGTAGAAAAGGAGGCAGGATTGACAGTGTGGGGTTTATTTGTCGAGGGATCATTAATTCTCATCAGGTGCTCGCATCCTAATGACGGCTGTTGAATGGAAGGATGTGATATTCACTGGTGAATCAATGGACACAAACGAAAGGGGCATTGTTATCTCATGCTTTCATTTTTGAAGTAGGTTGGAAGAAAGATAGACAGATATTATAATGCAAGTGATAGCGGCTGGAAAGCTGTGCTTGTGGCTTCACTTCTTCTCTGGTTCAAATCCTTTCATTTTCCCCGTGACAGGAGTTAATTTGTCTGGGAATTTTCACGGATGTTGACTCGTGGAGAGAGTTAAACGGGTCGGGATCTGCAAGTGACTTCTAGCATTGATAGTGCGTAATACTGAATGTTAATAGGCTACGGCAAATACCAGTAGATGCCTCGTACGCAAGTTATCAGCTATATTTCAACAGTAAACATTTACCCAGTAGACAAAAGAATATACATCTAGCTCTTGCTCTGAAAGATATACATATAGCTCCTGCAAGTGGCAAGTTTGTCTGACTAGTTCAACTGGCCTTGATATTCGTCTTTCTTACGGGCAGTGACATTTATCTGGTTTTCTTTTCACCTATCTAAGTGTCGACTTCACATGTCGACCTGCTGAATAGGATCGTGAATGACTGCAGGTCGTCCGCGCATCTAAGGGGTGCTAGTACTACGCCAGGAAGATCCACGAGCTAGCCGCCAAACGTTGCAGATGATTTCCATCTCTCGGCCCATTGCCGAATGGGGGTTCGATTTGGTCGGTAAGCTTCCAAAGTCATCAACCAACTTCACGCATGATTTCGCCACCATTGACTAGAGGCTAAGACCGTCACAGCGGTCACCGCTGAAAACGCCGATTTATCGTAGTCATTTCGATAAGTACGACTGTCGGACCCAACGAGAAGCAGAAGTAAATGTTCAATACATTTTAGAAGGGTTTTACTGTAAATACTGCAAGATACTTTCATAGGTGGTTTTTCAGCAAAATAACTTTTATAAAAGGTATTTTTTTGTAAAATTGCAGCAAGTCGCCAAATCCTTAATTGTGTTAAGTGCAAGGCGGTTGTGATTTCTTATAGAGATTGAAACGCTCATCAGGACACATGAAATATTGCCAAGTTCCATTGATACTAATTTTCATTGCTTTGATAAGTGTTGTATGGGTGTACCTATACTAATATGCCGCCATTACTTGGACAAACAATATACTTATAATTAAACCCTCTTGCAAACTCTCCGTAATATAAGAAAATAATTAAGATAACCCTAACTGTAACATTAAAATCTTGAGCACAAATAATCCCTTATGCAATAGCTTTCCAACAACCCTTATGCAATACCTAAACTAGGGTTAGGTATCCTCTCACTCCAACAACCCGTCCTAAAAAAACTAAATACACAATATATTTCCGTAGACACATGAAGGTGAAATGTCACATAGTTGATGTTCACATGACACCATTAGAGAAATAACACCACAACATAAATATCACAAAATTGAACTTAACTCAACTTTACTTGATTACTAGCAACAAGACTTATCCCATGTCCTAAAAAACTAAACAAACTACTCATAAAACGTCATATTGATCATGATCAGTGGGATGAATAATTAATATTTAACAATATGAACATAACAATCCTTCACCAATAAAACTTTTTTTTTCAATGTTGGCAGGAGAGCTGCCAAATTCATTGATCAGAAAGAATATGGTACAAAGATCCGAACTGCTCGGTTTATCGAGGTAAACCGGGCGAAAACCTGTACAACGGTAAGCCACACATAGCACACAAAACATACAAGAACCCCAGATGGTAGAACACACGACACCTACAGTCGGGCTGTCGAGCCCCTGCTCCTGCGCACCAAAAATCGTCGCGTCGAGCAGATCCATCATGAGCCCTTTCGCCAATGTCGTCAAAGCTAGAGAGGAATGACATGCCCGAAAGAGGAGGGCAAGTGCCTCTCCGACCTGAGAGCAAGGACCAAAGCTGCTCATCCGCCACCCCTTGCATATGATGGATGCTCCGGTTTCCCACCATATATTGCCTCACCTCCACGAACCACATGTCACTTTGGCCGGATCCACCTCCAAGACCGATGCTCCCAAGAGAGAATGTGGCACCAAGTGTAGCTTGACACCACCATCATCCGATCCGGGGGCCCGGATCTAGGGTTTCCCCCTGAAGCATGTCGGGAGGGGTGCGAGAGTTGTATATCGATGCCTCCAACAAGGAAACGACGCCCGAAGGCGCCTCCATCGACAACTCCGGCCAAAGCCGTAGTTCAGTTTTCACCGGCAACTGCACACACCCAGACCCACAAACCGGCCCACCACCATGCGTGGGACCGCGACACTCAGCCGTGCATCACGCCACTCCACTTCATCTACCTCCATGGCCGACCTCACAGCCCCAGCAAGCTCGACGTGCTTCCACCTCGCAACCGCGTCTCCCACTGGACGGAGGATGCAACGCCCGCAGTGGCGTAATTCTTCTCCCAACGGAAGGATGCAACCAAGCACAATGCCATTCGTCTCCTTGTCTCCTTGAGGATGCAACGTCTGCTGGCAATTCATCTCTCGCGGAGGATGCAACAACCGCAGCGGCGCCATTCCACTACCTCCAGCCTCCACCATCTCTCACACGTACCCGTAGCGACGTCTTACTTGTCGAATCACCTTCAGGAGGATGTAACGCTGTCGGCAACGACAACACCATTCATCTCCCACACGGCCTCTGGGCCGAACAACCACAACACGACCCACCACATGCCGAACGCTACGGCCACCTCAGAATCCACTGCAACGGCAGCCCAAGCCACGCATCAGCGACCAGCCAGCGCCCCACAGCGCCATCCGCTCTGCCCGCGCCGTTGCCAAGCCGGAGACGCAGCGGTAGCGGCCCAGCAGCCCAGATCGGGCCCGTGGCCGCCGCCAGCCGCTCGGCGCGGAGTTGTCCTTGCCTCCTCCCACTCCTCCCCATGCTCTGCTGCTTGCCCTGCCGCCACAACACCTCCATGGCGCCCTGCCATCACGCCTGCCGCCCGGCCCAGCACGACCGCCTCACGCAACCCGACGAGAGTTCGTCTCCCCTCGCACGGAGCTGAAGCCCGGCTGCGCCCTCCTTGCCCCCTCCCCCCCCCCCCCGTCTTTGACGGCTGGGCGCGCCACCACCGCCAGCGGCGGCGGCTAGGGGCATGCAAGATCTGGCTTTTTTTTGCTAGGGTTGGGAGCCTCCAAAGTCGCCGCGCGGGGGCAACCCGGGAGGAGAAAAAGTTTTTCCCACCAATAAAACTTCTAACCTACAAGAGATAATCAACACAAAAAAATCCTAATGAAAAATACAAGTTTATAGTTCATAAATTGAACAACAAAACGGAGTGGAGGGCAGGATCAACTCTGCCAGAGGTCGATATCTCTATCACAAATCTACCCCCGATATGGCGGCAAAAAAATAACACGAAGCGCTCTACGATATTTTAGGTCAAAGGCAACATATAGGCGAACGGGTGTCGGGAAGCGAGCCACTAGGGGGGGTGCACTAATAGGAAAGTTCTTATAGGTGGCCGAGTACTAGTGGCGGGTCACTATGAATCACGCCATAGGTATTTTGGTACTAGGTGACAGAAAATACTAGTGGCGTGGCTACTAACTCCTTTCCAGTACTAATCCTTTACCAGTGGCGTGTCCCTAGACCCCACACCACGGGTGATTAGCAAAAAATAAGACGCTTCCAGAATTGAACAATACGAAGCCATCTGTCTGCTAAATGTTAGTTTAATGTTTATAACAACGTAGTAATGAATCGTGTTTCCTCTCTACCCCACAAAGTGATTAAACCAACAAAAACGGTCTTTATTTCGGGTAGAAATATCCTTGAAGGGGTGGTGGTCTTACATCAAATCATTTGTGAACTTCATAGGAAGAAAACGGACGGGGTGCTTCTTAAAACCGATTTTAAGAAAGCATGTGATAAGGTAAAGTCGTAGTTTCTTCAGCAAGCTTTGTAGATGAAAGGATTCACGTCCATGTGGTATGAATGGGTCGCTCGTTTTGTCCAGGGTGGCAGTGTGAGAGTTCGCATAAATCTTGACATTGGTCATTATTTCCAAGCCTTGAATGGATTGCGGCAAGGGGATTCATTATCTCTTATACTTTTTTATAGTCGCGGATATGTTGGCCTTTTTAACTACGCGTGCTATAGAAGATGGCGAAGTAGGGGTGTCTATCGTACTGTATGTTGATGATACTATTTCCTTCAGCATAATTTGGCAAAAAAAGGTTAATATGAAGTTAATTTTATGACTCTTTGAGCAATTACCGGGGCATAAGATTTGTTTTTATAAAAGCATAATTTATTGTTTTGGCAAAGCAAATGAGATACAAGATGAATATTGACACGTCTTTTGATGTGGGGTTGGTGTTCTTATGCTCATGTACCCAGGAATAACTATTCATTATAATAAATTGCTGAATAAAGAATGGAAAGCAGTTGAGGATTGTTTTGAGAAAACTGAGATTTGAGGCAACAAAATGATCAGATATAGGAATCGTCTTGTGCTCATTAATTCAGTATTAACTAACTTGCCAACGTTTTTGTTATCATTCATTGAAGTAGCAAAGGGAGTACAGAAAAGATTTGATCTTTATGACCCTCACTTCTTTTGGAAAAATGATAAGTTAAAAATAAAATATAGACTCACAAGGTGGAACATTATATGTCGTACCAAAGATAAAGGGGGTTTGGGGGATTGAGGTTTTAGACATTAAAAATAAAATCTTACTAGCAAATGGATGAATAAGCTAATTCATGATGAAGGGGTATGCAAGAGTTGTTATACAATAAATACATTAGTGGAAAAAAATTATCCCAGGTTCAACCAAACCCCACCGATTCACCTTTTCGGAAGGGTCTCATGGCAGTGGCATATTTTTGGGTTGAGATCCTCTGCTGTCCCTCATCCCCAATGACATATGGGGCCGGGGCAGCGGCAGTAACAGCACTGCTGTTACAGCAGACGATCCCAGCCCATATTTTTTGGTCGAGTATCCTTTATTATTGGCTATGGACGAACACGAGGTTCTAGGATGATTCTTGGCATGATGGCGTTTCGTTAGAACAATATCCAAGTCTTTATTACATTGTGCATGGTAAAAATGTTATGGTGGCACAAGTGTTTTCTAAAACTCCACTAAATATTAGTTTTAGAATGGAGCTACTAACTGAATTAAATGGACTTCTTGGTGCACCTAATGGAAAGGTGAATGTTTGTCTCCCTCTCGGAGGGTTCAGATTCTTGTCATTGGAAGCTTTTCTGCCGTTTTTTTGTTAAATCTATGTATGCGGATATCATGAATGGTCATCCTAGGTTTCTACACAGATACCTATGGAAATTAAAGGTTCCGCCAAAGATCAAACAATTATGTGGTATCTTAATCGTAGAGTGTTACTTACGAAAAATAATCTTGCAAAGATACGTTAGACGTGATGTAAGAAGTGCACTATTTTTTATCAGGAGAAATCTATTGAACAATTGTTTATGTCCCGTCACTTTACTAGGATGATTTGGATGGTGATACAGTTCACTTTAATATTCCACCCCGACTAATATTACTAATATGTTTAGTAGATGGTTAATTATGATTGATAAAGTTAGTGAAACATGAATAAGGATTGGTATTTTTGTGCTTTTCTTTGGGTAATTTGAAATTGTCGCAATGATGTTGTGTTGAACAAATTCGGAACTCCTCATTTTTTACAGGTTATCAGAGATTATTGCACTGGATCCACTTGTGGTCTTTTTCTCTTGTCGGTGGAGCAACAAGAACATATGGTTCCTAGATTCACTTGGTTGATGACGGTCGTTCGGGCTATTTACAACCAGTAGTCATAATTGCTTCCTTGTTTTCCGGTGGCTGGTCTTTGTAGCCATGTTGAGTGATCCATGAGCTGTGTATGGAGGCCGGGGTCATACCTCTTTTCAAAAAGAAAAAAAAAATCAAGACTAGATGTTTGTGCGGTGACCACGCACACCACTGCATATTGTAGTGTACAAGTCGTTGACATAACATCCACGGAAGGACTCATCCGTAAATATTACATCCCTCAGAGTAGTACAACAGAAACATTGCGGGTCCACTTTATTACACACTGCTAAAGATTACAAGCCAGAAGTGTACAAAAGCTTCAACGTCTTCCTCCGACATAGGAGGAATTTCAACTACAGTACGGTTGACTGAGGTCAACTTATTAACGATAGAAAGAAGTAAACTAAGAACCATCGGGCTCAACAACCTAAGTAGTACTAGTCTAGAATTGCTCGGCCCTGCCCCTAAGATAGGAGACTAAGTCTCGGGCTCATCATCATCGCCTCCATAAGCAATCAGGTAGTCGACGCCTTCCACCCCTCCGGATAGATCAGGTTCCTCGTAGTACACCTCGTCCTCATGGTAAGCTCCATAACTCTCCTTGATTGCCTCCTCAAAGTCTAAGCATGGTGTCAAAAAGGAAAGGGTGAGCAACAGCGTTACTCAGCAAGTTCTGAATATATATAGATAGGGTGTATCATGCACTCGCTACTGCCAAAACCTCGGGTCTTTGGCATAGATGCAAGTTTTTGTAAACATTTCTTCAAAAGATTGATTTTATTCTGAAAACTATGTCCACAGTCTCCACCGGTCTTGTGAATCCAAATGGGACTCCCTTCCGGCCTCGATCTCGTAGTTCCATTCCGGGAACACGGTTGTGAAATCACAAATTTGTTGTTTGACTCTGCAGAGTTGCATCACTTTACCCAACAGTTGCCTGGCCCTATATCTGCTCTCTTTACACTCCATGAGTGTTATAGCCAAGGCTCAGGACATCCAGTCATGTGGAGCTTCTCCCAAATCAACACACATCCGCCCATTTGTGATGCGGTAGGGGAATCATGTTCCACGCATACCCAACACCCCTCCCAAGCTTCCCCACCAATTACCCAGTCGGGCAGGAAGAGCACGCGCTTCCACGCTGTTGGCCGCCGCAACGACCCAACCCGGTGTAGGCCTGCCGAGGATATGCGGATGAGAAAAGAAGCCTCTGACTGACCCCGCCCATACAAAGTCCGTTGGTTGATGCTTTTACTACGGCGAAAGGATCACTGGAACAGGGGTTATTAGTTCCTAAGGATATATACCTTCCCATACGATGGAACACCGTACCTATTCATCTTACCATTGTTCCACCGCCAACCAATAGTATATACCACATCATTCGAAAAATACTTTTTCTTTTTGATGCAAATGAAAGGAACGTATAGGTAACTTTGCAAGTACTTTGATAAAAATACATCAAACGGTATGCAAGAATGAACTTGCCTTGAGACTGACAAGTAGTGCAGTCTAAAGCTTCCGGCGATTCGTGAACCTCGTGTTCTGAAAATCAACATCATTTTCTTTATAAGACAATGTTTGAAAATCCAATTTATGCTATTATGCATAGATGAAATGATTTTTGGAGGTTTTGGAGAATTTCCCCCCTTCATATTTTAAGATGATTTTTTCTTTCTTTTTTGTGTGTTTTACCTAGGATGAGTTACGGGACAGTCATTTACAGAATGGTAATTTATTTTATTTTTAGGAAGATAATTCAATTCATTTCCACGGAAGGATCCTTGAATATTAAAAACAATTCAAATCATGTCCACTTAAGGATCTTTGAATATTTTGGAAAAGAATTCAAATCATTTCCACTTAAGGATCTTTGAATTTTTCACTCAAGCAATATTTTTCAATAAATCAAATAAAAATCATTTTTGAATTCCTTGCAAAATTTTGAGTTAAAAACATATTTTTATATGATTTTTAGGACTCTTATTTTGGCTTTAAAATTTGTGTTAAAATTTAGATTTGATTTGAATTCAGCAATTTTTAGAAATTACAATTAAGTCCCTGGGTTACTAGGTTGAACCAGGTCAACCCGTACCGGTTCGGTGGGACCAAACCAGTCCGACCCACTCTCTCCTCCCCCTCTTCTCTCTCTCTCCCTCTCTCGCTCCCGTGGTCGACGCGATCCCCTTTTCGCCTCCGTCGTCGCCGACCGATTCCGGCGTGCTCCGGCCATCTCCGCCGTCGTGCTAGGGCGCAAAAGAAAGCCCTTTCGACACTCTCTCTTCTCCTCCCCGTCGATCTGCTTTTCCTCTTCTGGTGTGTTCGTGCGCAACCCATCCCTAGGGTTAGGGTTTCGGTGATGGCGCCGCTCCGCCGTGCTTCTCCTTCTCCGAGCTGCCTCGCCATGAATAGGTGTTCGGCTCCGCTCTCTGGTTCTGCCGAGCTACTCTCCTTCTTCTCCACCGACGCGTGCGTGCTGGACCGTTCCCCGGTTGAGGTCTCGGTTGCAGCGCGATTAATCGTGCTCCCGACTCCTGCTCTGCTCCGCCGTCGGTGTGGAGCTCGCCTCCGTGCTATGGTGGTGATGGAGTGGTGTTGCTGTGGTGCGGCTTCCTCCCTTGGTCCTCCGTCATGACCACATGGGCACTGCCCCATCGTCATGCCGTTACGACCATGGGCGCACGGTAAGGTTCCTCTTCCTCCTCCTCTCTGCTATCTCCTCCTTCTAGACTCCTTTCTGGTCTAGCTTAGCTTCTATGCTGCTCAAGATTTCCTCACTGGTACATAGCAAAATTGTACTGGTGCCCTACTTTGCTCTGCTGGTTAAGAATATGTGATGCCATGATGCTTGTATATTTATCTGAGGTGTGAGGGGTGAAGATTGGAATTAATTTCGATGATTTGCTCTGGCAAAAATGATTGAAGAAGAAAGAATTGGGCTTTGGCTTAATTTGATGCTGTGGCTTGTGCTCTGTGCTGTGAAATGGTGTGGAATTATTTCTGTGGCTAAAGAAAATTAGCTATGCATGCTGTGATGCCTCCACTGGAGTTACACAGAAGCTGGCTAGAATAATTAGCTTTTGGAAAATTCTTTTCTTATGCTTTCCTGTGCTTCTTCTAGTGACAGATATGCTAGGCTACTGGCTTGTGTATTTTATAAAGAACAGATGCTGCACTTCCCTCTCATCTATCCTTAGCATAGTCCATGTTAAACGTGGTTCTGATAAGAACAGATACTCCTCACTTCCTCTCTTCCCCTTCCATGCATGCAAACATGCTTAGCTTGGCTCTGTCATTATCAGAGTTAGCTAATTCTCTCCTTCTCTGCCTAACACTCAAAGGATCAACCTGCTGCTGTTGAGTAGCTTGGTCTTCTGGCTATACTGACAACCTGCGTCTTGTGGATAGCCTGCTCCTCCTAGCTGCTTCAATTTTCCTAAGGTGTATAGTTCTAGCTGCAAGATTTGATGTGGCTAATGTTCTTGATGATGAACATTTTCAGATATGTGTGTGATGTGCTTGGCTGTGTGATGCCTTGGAGATTCGGCTGGCTGCCCTATTTATAGGGTTTTTAGATGATTCTGGTGGTGACACCAGGATAATTGCATGTGATGTGTAAGCTGCTTGAAGTGGCCTCCTCCACCTCGAGTTGCTACTCTTCTGTTAAACTATGGAGGTTCTTATCCTCTGGTGGTTGAATTTCTGTGCCAAGGTATTGTTTACTCCATTATGGCTAACTCTTTCCTCCTCCTTGATCCTATCCTTGCTCTGCCGGCTGTGGTTGTTCAATCTGGTTATGAAATGATTCAAGTCCATCCATTTGAGTTGTGGAATGGTTTCAAATCCACTTGTGGATTACTCTCAGCTAGGATCCTTGCGCAGGGAGTTATCCCTCCACCTCACTTGATCTTATCAAGCTCCTATCGACTACTGCTATGTACTATGGTTATGAACTGATTGGCATCCCTCTGCTGCCAAGGAATTGATATATACTTGATGGATTTGGGTGGCTTCTCTGGTGGGCTAGAATTGTAACTGGGTTGTGACTGTCTTTACCTGTGGCTTTAAGGAATATAGGGTCCATTTATCAAATTAATGGTAAATGTGACACCACAATTAAGAAGGTGGATTTAAATTGTATATTTGGCAGAGATAATTTGTTCTGTTTCCTTGTTGCCTTTGGACAACTTTTGGAGATGATCATGTATTCATGTGATAACCAGCTAGTCCCTCAGGTTGCCTAAGTTGTAATGCTGGTTCTGCCTTTGCCCCTTTTACATGCTGAGCATGATCAAGTTGCCTCTTGTTGGATATTTGATTTGATTTTGTCTGTGAACTCCAATGTCAATTCCAATTCATGGAATTTGACACTCTGCCAAGTATTATACAATAGCCAGTACCAATGTACTAGGCTAAAATTTCTAACCTTAACAAATCTTTTCTTTGTGAATTATGTTTGATTCTTTTGTAGGTCTGGAGCTTCTGAAGATCAACTAAAGGATTTAGTTTATAGGTTTTTCTTTTATTTTTACTTTTCAGTAGAAAATTTGTAAAAGGACCTGATATCATTTATTTGTAACAGATTTGTGGAACAATTCCACTTGTAATAAACTATATTGTGTATAGGATTTAATTTGTATGAGATTGTGGAATAATTCCACTTGTAAAGTTTCTTGTATAATGTAATTTATTTTATATCAGAATTGCATATTGTAATTTATTGATATCAAAATTGTGTATTAAAATTTAATTGTAAAATGTATTGGATGTTGGAAATTATTGCAATTTGTAAGAAGAGTTGTTTGTGATATGTAATGATGATGATTGAAATTTTGTGGAGAATTAAATGTGGAATTACAAGAATATGAATTCTTAGAATATTAAGAAAAAATGTATTTGTTGAATATAAACATGAATTCAAAAATTTGAGAGTAAGAATAGAGATAAGATTTACAAGTGTTGATACCTTTGTATTCAAATTTGAAGTTACCTTGATAAACTTTCAATAGAGGTGATAACCCAACCTCTCTTTTAAAACTAGGGTTTCAAAATAGGCGACTAATGATAGATCGAATTGTCTCGACTACTAGTCAGTGATATGTTTCCAGATCATCGACGTTTGTCAGAGTTCGACTTCGTAGTCCTTTTTGCATAAAAGCGCGAAAATTATTCGGACTTTTCAAGCATGCATGAATGCAAAGATGCAAACTTCCTATTTCTACCCTTTCGGAACCTATAACTGCGGGGTATTACAGTTTGTCTCAGATATCTTGTAAGTCAATTAGTTTGACCTTGGGATTGACATATTTATGATCATGATGCGTGTGGTCTGAGGATGTGGAGCCTGAATTTGTAGATGCAATGAGCTTCGCTGAGATGAACAGACACGTATTGAAGAAAAGATGCATTTCTGCCCTTCTCTTCCTCCTCATTTCGTATATATTACTCTCGTCCACGCATCATCAGATGATATATTTTACAGAAAATATATAATAGATTCTTGTCACTGGAAGCTAACTTTTACCAGTATTTTTTCTTTAAATCCATGTATGCGGATATCATGGATGGTCATACTAGGTTTCGACACAGATACCTATGGAAATTAAAGGTTTCGCTAGAGATCAAAAAAATTATGTGGTATCTTAATCAGAGAGTGTTACTTACAAAAAAGTATTCTTGCGAAAATCATCATACGGGATGTAAGAAGTGCGCTTTTGTGGTCCGGAGAAATCTATTGAACATTAGTTTATATCCCTGTCACTTTACTAAGATGATTTGGATGGTGATACAGCTCACTTTTAATCTTCCACCCCGTCTAATATTACTAATATGTGTAGATGGTTAAATGGGATTGATAAAGTTAAACACGAATAAGGATTGATATTTTTGGGTTTTTCTTTGCATAATTTAAAATTGTCGCAAAGATGTTGCGTTGAACAATTCGGAACTCCTCATATTTTAGGTTATCCATTGAGTTTTGCACTGGACCCACTTGTGGTCTTTCCACTTTCCCATAGAGCAACAAAAACTTATAAATTCTGGATGCACTCGGTTGATTACGGTCGTTCGATCTATTTACAATCAGGCTGACAACATACTAGGAGCATCTATGCATTGTCGTAATAGCTTCTTTGTTTTACGGTGTCTGATCTTTGTAGCCATGTTGCGTGATTCATGAGGTGTATACATTGATTTGCTACTTGTTACTCGTAGTATGTTATGGGATGGGTGTATCGTCCTGATGCAGAGGCCAGGCCGGGGTCATACCCCTTTTCGAAAAGCAAAAAATATCTTGAGACTAGATGTTGGTCTCAGATTGTAATTGTGAAAATACCGGGCGGCTTGATTGCCTGCCTCGGGTCAGCCTCGTATATATATATCAGAGATACAGGTTATATGATTCGATTACAATTGCAATTCGTATATACATGGAAGTCATCGATTTGGATACTGAACGTGCGCTCCAAGTTGGTCGCCACGGTTGTCGTCTGACGTACGATCGGAGGACTCTAACACGCCCCCGTAGTCTGAACTGGGAGAAGAAACGACCTGAAGACTGGAACGAAACTCTTGAAAGAGAGTCGTCGGCAGGCCCTTGGTGAAAATATCCGCGAACTGAGACGTCGACGGCACATGTAACACACGAACATCGCCTAGAGCAACCTTCTCCTGAACAAAATGAATATCAAGCTCAATATGCTTGGTACGGCGATGTTGTACTGGATTGGCTGACAAGTAGACAACGCTCACATTGTCACAATAGACAATAGTGGCACTAGAAATCGGTCGTCGTAGCTCCTGCAAAAGCTGTCGAACCCAGCATGACTCAGAAACTGCTGTGGCAACTGCCCTGTATTCTGCCTCTGCACTAGAGCGAGAAACTGTTGTCTGTCGTCGAGATGACCATGAAATGAGATTATCGCCGAGGTACATGCAAAACCCTGATGTAGAGCGTCTGGTATCCGGGCATCCAGCCCAATCAGAGTAGGCAACAAGAGAGTGAGAAGAAGAGCGATGCAAAGAGAGACCATAGTCAAGAGTGCCTTTGAGGTATCGAAGAATCCGTTTGATGAGAGAAAGGTGAGGTTCACGTGGATCATGCATGTGAAGACATATTTGCTGAACATCATAGGCAATATCAGGACGAGTGAGGGTGGCATATTGAAGAGCGCCGGCTAGGCTACGATAGACGGATGGATCAGAAACTGAAGAACCAGAAGAAGAGGAGAGCTTGGCTTTAGTGTCAATGGGTGTAGAGACGGGGTGACAGTTTTGCATGCCAGCACGATTTAAGATATCAAGAATGTATTGTCGTTGAGATAGATGAAGACCACTAGGTGTACGAGTAACGGAAATACCAAGAAAATGATGTAGAGGGCCAAGATCCTTCATGGCGAACTCACGTGCCAAGGTACTGGTAATATGCTGAAGAGTGGAAAGAGAAGAGGCTGTGAGTATGATGTCATCGACGTAAAGAAGAAGATATGCGAAGTTGGTACCGTGCTGAAAAATGAAAAGAGATGCATCGGATTTGGATTCTGCGAACCCAATAGATCGTGCAAAAGCGGCGAACCGCTGAAACCAAGCACGAGGAGCCTGTTTGAGACCATATAAGGACTTAAGAAGCTGACACACGTGAGTTGGGTGACGAGGATCAACAAAGCCGGAGGGTTGTTGACTATAGACAGTTTCATTGAGGTGACCATGAAGAAACGCATTTTTTACATCAAGTTGATGAATGGGCAAGATTGAGAGATAGCCAGAGATAGAACTATGCGAATGGTTGTAGGTTTTACGACGGGCTGAATGTTTCATCAAAATCAACACCGGGTTGTTGAGAAAAACCACGGACCACCCACCGTGCTTTATGTCGAGAGAGAGAACCGTCAGCATTATATTTGTGGCGAAAGATCCATTTACCGCTCACAATGTTAGCACCGGGAGGAGGAGGGACCAATGTCCAAGTTTGATTATGGATAAGGGCATCGAATTCTTCTTGCATTGCATGGCGCCAATTAGGATCACGGAGGGCCGTTAGGTAATTGTAAGGTATAGGAGAAGATGCAATGGCAGAGAGATTAAGACGGTCTGGAGGACCCGGAAGCCGGCCGGTGGTGGTGCGTGTACGATGTAAAGGAATTGGCGGAGGAGGTGGTGGTGTCGATTCTGGTGACGGTAAAGTAGACGAGCTGGGAGGCGAGTCAGGTGGGCTATGAGCAAGCCCAGAAGAGATCGGAGAAGGAGAAGAGGATGGTGGGCTAGTAGATGGTGTGCTGGTAGGTGTAGGTGTCGTGGGTGGACTAGGAGATGGTGTGCCACTGTCGGGTACATGCATAGCGGGTGTATTGTTAGATGCATGCACTGTGGGAACGGGTAGGATGGGTAGAGGATTTGGAGAATCAAAAATCTCAGTGCGTCGTGGTGGAGATGGGGGTGACTCTGGTGCATAGGGAAAAACGGATTCGTCAAAAATGACATGGCGCGAAATGAGTATCCGACGGGTGGCGGGATCAAGACAACGGTAGCCTTTGTGACGGGATGGGTAGCCAAGGAAGATGCATTTGGTGGAACGTGGGGATAATTTGTTGGGGGAGGTGGATGTCGTATTGGGATAACAAAGACAGCCAAACACACGAAGGGATTCATAAGGTGGTGGGTAGCCAAGAAGAGTTTGGTATGGTGTGAGAAATTTTGTGGATGACGTGGGACGAATATTAATGAGAAAGGTTGCAGTGTGAAGAGCTTCGGCCCAAAACGATGGTGGAAGAGAAGCTTGAATTAGCAGAGTGCGAATGACATTATTTGTTGTTCGAATGGCGTGTTCGGCCTTGCCGTTTTGCTGGGAGGTGTATGGGCATGAAAAACGAAGAAGAATACCATTGGTGGCACAAAAGGTGTCAATTTTAGTGTTGTCAAATTCTTTGCCGTTGTCGCATTGAAAGGCTAAGATAGGTAAATCAAATTGAGTGTGGGCATAAGCATGAAAAGTTAGAAAGGTGGCGTAGACATCAGATTTTTTACGGAGAGGAAAAGTCCAAAAATAGTGTGTGTAATCATCAACAAGTATGAGATAATAAAGAAAACCAGAACTGCTTAGGAGAGGTGATGTCCAAAGATCACAGTGTAATAACTCAAAGGGTTTGACAGTACGGGAAACTGACGAGTAAAACGGTAATCTAACATGTTGCCCTAATTGACACGCATGACATAAGGATGGTGTGACTTTATTGTATGAAATTTTCTGGGATGATTGAAGGCGCTGCATGGTGTGGTGGCCGGGGTGTCCGAGACGACGATGCCAAAGGTCGAGGGAGGTGGTGGCGACGTGGGCTTCATGTGGTGCAGGGTGACATAAGGGGTAGAGTGGTCCGGAGCTATTTCATCGAAGAATCTCTGTCCGGGTTGGAAGTGCCTTCACAGAAAAACCCCATGGGTCAAATTTAATGGAAACGAAATTATCAGTAGAGAGTTTGCGAACGGAGAGAAGATTCTTAATGATGTGGGGAACAACAAGAACGTTATTAAGATATAGAGGTTTGGAGACAGATGGGATAGTGTGAGAGCCAATGTGGGATATGGGAAGGGAAGCACCATTACCAACGGTGACAGAATGAGCAGAGGAGGGTAGGGAGGAGGAAAGTATACCAGGATCGGATGCCATGTGAGAGGATGCGCCAGAGTCCATGTACCACTCTTGGTTGCCAGGGAGCTGCAAGTTGTTGAGTGCGGTGTTGAGGGCGGGTTCGACGTTGTGATGGCCGTAGTAGTGTGCAGCGGGAGATGCCGTCAGAGAGCCTGGAGCCGATGCAGAAGGACCGTGCGCCGTGTATGCTTGCGGGAGAGGTGCGCCAAGGCGAGGACCGAGGACCCCAGGGGAAGGAGCATGCCATGGCCGAGCCTGCCAAGGTGGAGATGGCGCTTGTTGTTGAAGATGATGAGCGCGAGTCGGCTGCCCGGTCCAAGGATTGTACATCCACGAAGAGTTGTCACGACCGCGTCCGCGACCGCCGCGGCCACGCCCACGGCTGAAGGTGCCGCCCCCGCGACCGCCATTGTATGGAGGGGGTGCCAAGGCGCGCTGGTCATTGGAAGTGCCACGACCACCATTGGAGGGTGGGGTGCGCTCGCCGCCTGCTTGAGGAAGGATGTTGTTGCCGCTGGCCCAGAGAGCGGTGGAGGAGGAGTTCTTCGCGTCCGTGCGCTTCTGTGCTTCCTCGAGTATGAGCGCGGAGCGAGTCTGGAGAAACGAGGGGAACAACACTTGGAACGGCAGGAACGAGCGCAGGTGCGAGTACTGTTCGTTGAGACCACGGAGCAAGGTGAGGACGAGTGTCTTGTCGGAGATCGGTTGACCGACGTCGGCAAGCGCATCGGAGAGGGTCTTCAGCTTGCCGCAGTATGGAGAAATTGTCATATCACCTTGAGGAGTGTTGCGAAATTCAGCATCAAGGGAGAGGGCTCGACTCTTCTTGTTGTCACGGAAGAGATTGTTGATGGCGTCCCAAATCTGTTTGGCACTGGAGCCGGGCGCCATGATGGTGTCGAAAAGCTCGAGGGAGATTGAGCCATATATCCAAGAGAGAACAGTGTAGTCGTCACGGCCCCAATCTGAGTTGGCCGAGGTATCTGATAGGGTGTCTTCCGAGAGGACGTGAGCCGAGAGGCCGTAGCGTCCAAGAGCAACAAGGAACAGTTCACGCCACTTGGCGTAGTTGGAGTCTTGAAGATCAAGGGTGATGGGGACGTAGTTCTTGATCGAAGCGGCGTAGGCAGAAGGTGCAGGGACAGGTGCAGGAGAGGCTGCAGGGGCGGATTTCCCCCTGGTTTCATCTTGGCGCTTGAGTGCTTCCTCGCGAGCGTGGACGATGGACTCGCGTTCCTTGAGTTCCTGCTCGAGCTTCTTCAGCTCGTCGGCGTTCATGGTGGAAGGGGAGGGCAGAGTAGGAGGCGAAGGCTAGGGAGCAGATCGAAGTTGCAGATCGGTTCTAGAGGGAGAGGATCGACCGAGCTGATACCATGTAATTGTGAAAATACCGGGCGGCTTGATTGCCTGCCTCGGGTCAGCCTCGTATATATATATATATATATATATATATATATATATATATATATATATATATATATATATATATATATATATATATATATATATATATATATAGGGAAAATGCTTCCTACTCCCGGGTGTAGCTACACCCATGTCTAAATACTGCCATACGGAAGTATTCGTGATACTTTATCGGTTTGAGTATGTTCATATATTATATCTAAGATACTTCATACCAACTTATATGAAAAAAATTGCAAATGGGTATGTAGTTTGCACTATATTAAAAATACCGTCATATTTGTACGTAAAAAAGGATTATGTGAAAAAATTGTACATACTACCTATAAAATAGTATATATACCTTCTAAATAATCATATATACTACATATTACATGTACGTACTGTCCAGTACTGTCCGGTATGATAGATACCTTCTAAATCATGAGAAACATATATGGGTGTAGCTACACCCGGGTGTACTATGAATATGTCCTATATATATATATATATATATATATATATATATATAGGTCTGCTATTCTGGAACCAGTTCTAGAATAGCTATTCTGGAACCACTTCTGAACTTCCCTCGCAATGTTGATGAACTTTATTTAATGATAATGTGAACTTCCTGACGGAATAGACTGATTCTCCACCTTCACGGGAAAATTTCTAGTGCGATTTTGATCCGCTTATCGGAATGATGCATGTGATATACCGTTGGATAGCTATGGAAATTATGAAACTTTTTCATTTTCACGGGTTTTCGAAATTAGTTACGGTTTTTTAAAGAATTTCAAATATACTAACACTATTTTCGCGTCCATACCATATTTTGGTCGCCATTTTCAAACCGTTTATCGGATTGATGCAAATGATACGCCGTTGGAAAGCTATGAAAAGCCGCAACTTTGTTATCTCACGCACTTTTTCGAAATTCCTTACGGTTTAAGAGCAGTTTTAAATATACATAATTCTGTTGTTTTAGAATTCTCGTTTTTTCTGAACTTCCCACTTCACAAAACTGAACTTCTTCCTAACACATAAGTGAACTTCTTCACGGAGCACCAGATGCACGGGTTTTGTCATTTTTTTGACTTGTTTGATTTTTTTTTACCTGTTCGATTTTTCGAAACCATTTTTCCGAACTTTGTTGACAGACCATTTTTTCTGAACTTCTCACAACACGGAAGTGATCTTTCTACTAATTTTTGATAGTTTTCTTCAAAAAAGTTAACATCAGACTTTATTGGTTATATACAGTGAACTTCAATGTTGGACAGTGTGAACTTTATTTTTTCACATAGTGAACTGTCGAATGTTGATTTTTTATCATAAAATTAAATGAACTTCGCACTAATTGAACTTCTCCGAACATTAAAATTGAACTTCACAAGCAAAGCACCATTTTTTTACTCCGCATTGAAGCCATTGAAGCTTCACAAGGAGCAGGGAAGTGATGTCCTCCGCATTTTTTACTGAACTTTCTGTGACGAATCCCTGAACCTTTCTCTGAGAAACAATGAATTTCACAAGCCAAAGGTCACAGTCCAGGACTGCTGCGCGGCACCTGTGGTCGATGCACGGGAGGGGCGGGCCGTCGCTAGGCCGGGGATGCAGGGGAAGTTGTGGAGGAGGTCCATGCCGAGATAGCACCTCCCCTCAGCGAGCAGGGGAGCCTCGGGTGTGGCGCGCGGCTGTCTTCCCATCGACGAGCAGGGGGGCCTCGGGGGCGCCGACGGGACGGAGGTCGGGCCCGACCGAGGCGAGGTCGGGGCCTTGGGCCAGCGCCCGAGGAGGGAAGGCTTCGTCGATGACGAGCTGGACCGGGACCAGGGCGGGCGAGTGAATCGGTCAGCGGCGGTGAGGAAGCGGGGGCAAGTCGCCGGGATGAGGCGCGGCGGCGTGCGGGTGGAGGGGCGGGGGCAGCGCGCCGGGAGGAGCCACGGCGGGGTGCGGGTGGAGGGGCGGGGGCAGCGCGCCGGGATGAGGCGCGGCGGCGTGCGGCTGGAGGGGCGGGGCAGCGTGCCGGGGAGGAGGCCCGGCGGCGTGCGCGCAGGGTGAGGCGGCCGGCGTCGGGGTGGCTCGTGGTGGCACGCCGGCGGCGGGGGGGGGGGGGCAGTGGCCGGTGGCCCTGTACTGGTGGGGAGTTGGGGATCGAGGAGGGCAGCAGGTTAGCGGGGTTGGGGAGAAGAAGGTGGCCGGATCGGGGGTAGGGTTGACCGGTTCGGCTTTAGTTGGTTTCTTAACGTGGGGGTGGCAGGGTTCTAGAATAGCTATTCTAGAACCTCTTAAGGGGGTTCTAGAATAGTTCTGCTATATATATATATATATATATATATATATATATATATATATATATATATATATATATAGGTAAATTAACTGGTGCTCCCTGGTGCATGGGCACCGTGATAAAATACTGTAAGTTTTGGGTATCTACAAAACACGTACACGTCGGGTATGCAAACATTGAGTATGTAGGAGGTGTACACACCCTTGGATATATGTACATGGAGTATCTACATAGTACGTATACCTTGGGTATATATATCATGGGTATGCGTACAGATCAGATATATATATATAATATATATATATATATATATATATATATATATATGTACCGTAACTATGCGTACACATTAGGTATATATACCCTGTTTTTTTTTCATACCAATGTTATATGTACCTCCTACATACCCTAGGTATATATACCCATGGTACACGTGATGTCTACATATCCTAATTATACCGTATTCCGTCCTGATGCCCGGGCACCATGATGCCCCATCTAAGCTTCCTCGCCACGGTTGTCGTCTGACGTACGATCGGAGGACTCTAACACAGATATCTTGTAAGTCACAATTAGTTCGACCTTGGGCTTGGTATATTTATGATGGTGATGCCTGTGCGCAACTGAGGAGCCTGAATTTGCAGATGCAATGAGCTTCGATGAGACATGAACAGACACTGAAGAAAAGATGCATTTCTGCCCTTTCTATTGCTCCTCATTTCATATATATATATTGCTCTCGTCCACGCATGATATATTTTACATAAAATATATAATTACACGGGTAGCACGTAGGTGATTTGCCACCATATCCTGCGCGGCCATATAGCCAGAGCAACAAGCCGCAAGGCGCGTCCCAGAAAAAGAAGGGATGCGCGCATACGCCCCCACTGACAGCGTACAGCAAGGTACAAGGACATACAGTATACATCACGGGAGGTAGCTACTAAGATACGGCCACTCTAATTTAACTACCCGTAGTCCATGGCTATGTATCAATATATATAAGTAGTATGTTAATAATAAATAACATGATAGTGTGTTAATAATCCGTTTCGTGGGTCCGTGGATGATCGACCATCTCACCATCTGGGCCCTGACTTGGAGAGGCGATCCCACTCAACGAGCCGCAGCAGGAACTCCATCACCTGCAGTTCAGGAGCAAGAGGAATCGCTTGTCAGCGTCACCACCCGCGTGGGCAAGTGGCGGCAGAAGCAGACGCCGGCGCAATTTAACGGACCGAGACGTCGACGGCTCCGTCGCCGGTGGTCCCCGGGGAATCGTGCATGCGCGCATGAGTTGGACTAGAGATAAATACTTGGAAGAATTAAAGCTACGCGACACCAGTAGTATAGCAGTCTTTCTATCTGAATCGTGTGAAAAATACTCATGATGTACGACGACTTGCCTCGGCGGGCTCCTGCAGCGAGTAGGAGGCGTTGGTGTCCTTGGCGTGCTTGGACACGAGGATGCCGACGCCCTGGCCTCGCTTCCGCAGCACCTTGAAGGCGTCCTCGTCGGTGCGGTCGTCGCCGATGTACACCGGGAGCACCTTGCTGCAGTCGGCGAACCCTGCAGAAAGGGCGGTCTGGCTCAGGCAACGGACGGCATGGATGGGACAAAAACTCTTGTTTTCGCGCGCGGGCTGGCTTACCCAGCGACTCCAGGAGGAACTCCAGGGCCTTGCCCTTGTCCCACTTGATGGTGGGCCGGATCTCCAGCACCTTTCTTCCTTGTGTGAGCTTCAGCTTGGGGTAGTCCTTGAGCACCGCTTTCACTATGTCTGCCAATGTGCTCCAGCTCTGCATATATATATACAGGTGATCCATGGCACAGGTGTGTCAGTCAGATACCAAAGGACGTTCAATTAGAGAAAGAACAGAAAAAGGAACATTTGGTTGCCACACCTTTTCGTCTACACATCTGAAGTGGACAGACACACAGAACTTGTTGTTCTCCACCTTAGATCCAGGTATGCACTTGGTCTTTTCGATCAGAGATTCGTTCACCTAACAACACACAAACGAGCGACACAAGTTAGTTTCCATCAGATCGACCCAAATTGAGTAACCAAGCCCCGATTACCATAGGAATAACATATTACCTGCTCTATCATGGGGATGAACTCGCTCGCCGGCTGAAAGAGGACTCCTTTGGCCTGTGAACCACACAAGGGAAAGCAGAGCCAGATAAGTATCTTGCCGTTCTGAGTGGCCATACCCCTTACGTCGTATGAAGGGTGCAAACCTTCGCCTTGGTGTGCTGGGAGGCTTTCGCTGGGCCCTTGATGTCCATGCCGTGGCTGCCGGCGTAATACAGCTCCGCCAGCTTCACGAAATCAAACACCTTGTCCCGGCACCGGCCGCTGACGATCGCCGTCGGGAACTGCTTGGCAACGCTCCGCACTGCCAGCCGCATCTGAGCAGAGAAACAAATGCACGTGATCATCAGATATGAAACATGGGAGACGCAGCTCAGAGCGTCGTGTTTCAGGCAGGCAGAGCTAGTTACCGTGTCGCTCATGAAGGCGGCGTCGGGGTCGTCGACGATGGGGGAGAGCGTGCCGTCGTAGTCCAGGAACATGACGATACGTTTCCCCTTTGACGCGGCCACGATGTGGTCGAATTTGCTGAGCGCCGACGGGTGCTTCACCTGCACCGATCGCCAAAACAGAGACGCATTTTAGATGGAAAAGAAACAGAGCGGCTAGCTACGAGTATATATCGTCACGCAAACAATCGATTGTGTGGAGCGCACAGCACTGACCATCCACGCGGTGTGCTCGCCGTCCACGCCGGCGGCTAGCACGGCGGCCGCCCTGGCGTGCGTGGGCGAGGACGCACGCATGGAATCGACCCACCCATTGTTGAGCCCAGAACCGAGCTCCATCTGCGCCTGCAGGTACTTCTTGCGCACGGCCACTCCAGGCATGGCCCTCGGCGGCGGGTACGGGAACAGCGCCGCCGTGTTTGGCGGCGTTGCCACGGTCATCTCGGCCGGCACCACAACGCTCTGCTTCGTCATCGGCAACCACACGGCTCTCGCGGCAAGGAGCTAATTCGAGCCGATGATCCGATCGAAGCTATTTAATTCGCTACTCTGATCAAAGGCAAGGCTGGGAGAAGGTGTGTCGAGGAGGCGAGGAGGGAGGCGATTATTTATAGATCGAGCGGGAAGCCAAGAGCGCGACGCGATTCCACGCGGCCGGGCCCCACCGAGGTGCCGCCCTGTTCTCGGTGGTCCCGCCACGACACGAACCAGGCAACACCAGCCGGCCTCTGTCTGGGTCCCCGAGAGGAAGCTCCGGGCTCGCACGTACGGTAGGTGCACCTCGGTGGCCGCCGCCGCCGCTGCCTCGTCGCCGTCGTCGACCTCCGAGCTCCAGTCCGGCTGTCGCCACGTTCACGAAGGTGGCCCGCTTGGCAGGTGGGTACGGCGTTTTCGGTCTGGTGCCAACTGCCAACCATGTTTTCCATTAGCTAGGTGGAAGTGCGCAACGCGACCACGCATGGTCAGACCGAAGTCGCGACATGTCGGCGGTCGGCGGCAGCTGCCCTCATGTAGACCAGCCGTGAGTTCAGCACGGCGACGGCTAGCTCCGCCGAGGCAGCGCAACCATGGCGCGACAAAGATACAGCGAACGGGGAAGGACCGGCGGGCGACACGGCGCTGGCCCTGGAGCGGACGCGTGGGCTCGGTGACACCACAGCCCTCGTGACACCCAGCGCGGCCGCTCCCTCGTGGCGCCATCTCTGTGGGCGGCCTCCCGATCGACCATGCGCGCGCGCACGCCGCTTCCGCTGACACGTACATCCTCCCCGGCCGGCCTGTGCCACCGCCACCGCCATTGTCGTCTCCCCCGTTTGTCTCTACCTGCACACCGTATATCACGCACGTACCTTCAGAGTCCAGAGACCTCATGGATCCATGGATCATGCAGTACTGCAGGCCCTGCGTAGATGCATCCAACGCACAAGGGCCGAGATCTCCCTGCTGTCGAATGTACGCTACATATTGCAAGCTCTCTCGTCAGGTAGCTAAGTTTACGCCCCTCTGGTACATAACCATTTTCTTTGTCTGCGACGAAGATAGATACTTCACTACGCTCCACGCATGGATTAATTGCCACTGTAGTAGATAGAAGTGCGCGCGAACTCCGCAGGTAAACTGGATCCATGGAGGATCTGACAGGAGCAACAACGATGGCACGGGATCCTATGTTGAACCGACGTAGGAGTTGTCGCGGTCCTCTGGATGACTCGGAACGCGGGTGGCGACACGGCTGGTCGGCGCTCTCTGGACGCTACTCTACTGTACACCGGCGTATGGGACGAAGACTTTTGTTCTTCTGGCTAAGCTAGGTAGGTAGCTAGCCAGGAGTATTATACTGTACGTGCATTCGTCCAAGGTCGGTCGATATCGTGTCGAGCCCCTGGTCACACGTATACGTCATGCATACGGAGAGTACATCAGAGCGCGACGATGTATAAGGGAATGTATGTGGCGACATAGCTAGGCCAACGGATCATTGAGTTGTCGATCGACCGAGGTTTATGTACTCTTTTCACAGTATTGTAACTTTTTACTAAATCTCAAACATTATTTGAGACCATCATGGCAACCTGCCATTTTAGAGAATTCGTAATTTTTAGTAGCTTCCCTATGAGGTTGGATCCTCCACTTTCTACCTTTTTTCTTTGGTTCACAAACCATGTCTGTCGGGGGGCAACCCCCGGATATGGGCAAGGCGTCGATATAAGGGTTGACTCGGTGTTGACCGGGTCACTGAAACCGACATAACTGTACCGGCTGACTCGGAGCTGGCCGGGTCATGATTAACCGACATATTGTTATGTCGGATCACGCAAGTTATATGTCGGATCGTTCTTTGTTCTTCTTGTGTGCAGGGAAGGCGAAACCGAGTTACAGGGAGTTCGGCATGCCTGTGCCGGATAAGGAGGCTTACTCGGGCCATGGTCAAGGCGCAGGTCTTGTCCCTACAATCACGGGTCAGGACGCAGAGCCACTTGCACGATGGGACGAGGCCACTTGACCAGAGTGATTGACCTCCATGCCGCTGACCGAAGCGGTACCAGGGAGCAGTGTGTTGGAGGAGACAGATGGGACGTGCCACGGCGCGGTGACGGAAGCGGTCAGAGGACCGGGCGTGGCTACAGTCCGGACTACGCCAGCACTGATGTCAGCCCTAACTTGTGCCCTGGGCTTCCCTTTATAAGGAGCACCAGGGGCTCCTCTTACGGGGACGCATGCACGCATAGACACTTGCTCATTTCTTTAGTAGCCAGAAAGAGTGCCAGAGAGCAGCGCCGAGACTCGGTAGGAGCTTGGAGCCTGTTGTTCGTCGCGTATAGCTCAAGGAGCAGCTTGTAATACCGTGGTAATCCAGATATATCGATCATAAAGGCAGGAGTAGGGGTGTTATCTCCTCACGAGAGCCCCGAACCTGGGTAAAACTGTGTGTGTGTGTGTGTTGTGTTCTTCGTGTGCGTGTTCGTGTGCGCAAGCCCTCCCCGGGTGCCTCCAGCGTCCATCGGCCCCACAAATCAAGCCATCTTATGGCATCTGCCGTGACACCACCACGACAATGTCTCTCCTTATTTTCATCTTTCCTCTGAACACATATTTTATGGCTTTGTCAATAACTCACTTTCACTTTCAACCCAAATGATCAAGCTGTTGACCATACATATATATGAAATTCTTGGTAATATATTTTTTTATTCTCATACATGTGCATCCCGGGTCTTCCATCGCTTGCGTGAAGTGTCAGAAAGATGCACACATGAGAGAAAGATAATTGAAAAGGAATTCGGGTGCTAGATGGCCTAGTCTCACCGGAATTTGTGAATAACGACGGCAGCCATTGCGGTGCACTTGAGCGCGATTGCGACAGCCTGGCGGCTTTGGAGGCGCAGGAGCTAGGGAAAATCAAGAGGGAATCGGGGCCATTTATCGGGCGCGTCAGGGCGACCGTTGGGGCTCTGCATCGTACTAATCGTGCGAGGTGGCCGGAGACGTGCTTTAGGTCATGGCTCTGGAAAAATAAGCATGAGGTTGAAAATGGCATGTAGGTCCCACTTGAGAGAGAGAGAGAGAGAGAGAGAGAGAGCGAAAAGGGGGAGCGTTCAGTTGACCATGTCACAAACCCTCCTACAAGCACTTTGATAGTTCACCATATTGGAACGCATCGGGGTCGACATATAGGAAAGTTGGGCCGATCGAGATCAGGTGTCTTCATTGAAGCGAGGGTATAGAGGAAGAATGAAACAAAGTGAGAGGCCTGGGGTAGGAAAAAGAGTCGAGTCGATCGACCATGAGAAGCAAAACGAAATCCGGATTTGGCCGAAAGATGCAACGTGGTGCAGTCGCCTACAAGCTATAATTGCCTCCTTCCACCCAGGACCATCTTGTCTTCCATGTTTTCTAACTGAAGGGCCCACCCAGGTCCATCTTCTCTTCCATGTTTCCCAACTGAAGGGCTGAAGCCCTTCACTGCAAATTATTCTCCTTTTTTTAGTGAACTCCCAAAATTCTAGAATATATTCTACAATGGCACATGGTTTGTGATGGTAATGAAGCTGACGTTCAAGTGTTGGCAAGGCTTCGACGACGACCAAGCAACATGGGAATACTATCATGTCATGCATCGATGCTTTCCTGCAATGGCTCTTTGGGAGAGGGATCATAAAGTATCACACACGCACATATTGTGCTTGTGGACAGCGAGTCTCTAATCTAGGGCGACCAGAGAGCAAAGATAGGCTCACCTTCCAGCAGCCGATTGTGGAGTAAGTATCAAGCAAGAACCCTCTGCTTGCTGCGATTCATGGGATGATCATTCCAACCATAGATCGGGACATCACACAGCCAACCAAGCAACTATTTAGAATAAAATTAATTCATCTTTAGAAGGACAAACACTGTCTGGGGGTATATTTATCCCTTTTCGGAGAAGGACAAACACTGCAAGTGAACCTTAAATGGGCACATGAGTAGTTTCAATCAGAGTTATCATAATGAAACCTTAAGAAGGTCAAACTTGCAGGGAGCAAGTGAGCAACCGAAAGAAATGACCACTAGCAGCAATCACGGGTACCAAAAAAACCTCGACATAGGGCACATTTCTGTACGGACATGCTAACATACAAGACCCACCAGATCGAATATAACACGTCTGGATCACGCAACCATAAAGTAACGGGGGGAACCGAAAAAAGTCAGCTATAAGCAATCATGAGTATCACATAATCTTGTGGAGACACTAACATGGTGGACCGACCGGGTAGACCTGCATCGCACAACCTAAAAAGTCAGCTAGAAGCGATCATGAGTATCACACAATTCTTTGGAGACACTGACATCATGGACCCACCAATTTCAAATGACCGCAGGTGTGTCAATGAGAGTCAAACTAGCACGTGCAATCAAAAACACGAATGACAACTAAACTTCTACCAAGAATAACTTGTGTAGACCGTGGTAGGTTGGGCCAGTCAGCCCCCAACCAAGATCCAGTCGCACATCAACGATGAACTCAACAAAACGTGGTGGATGTTGCGCATCTACGACGAAACCAATAAAATCACCCCCAAAATATGGTAGATGATGCACATCAACCACGGGACGAAGGGGGAAAGCGTGGTAAAAACACTATTTCTTCTAATGATCTCCAATTATTCGTACTAAAAAATCTTATTACTTTTTGCATCACACATCATGTGGTACTTGCAACATGTTTATATTCATCACTCTTTCTTGCAAATACATTGCAGCAACATGGGTTTGATGAAGATAAGGGCATATGAAAAAAACCTTATAGTATTATACAAAGGTATAAATATGTGGCATGGGCTATGAATTTCACATATGACTAGAAAATGTACAGAGGATGAATTGAGGAAGTGCTTTGTTCTCTTTTAATTGATTTTAAAAAACAAAACTCACTAGGAGCCAAGAGGATTAGCATGACAAATAACAAGCATAGAAGGCTTGGAACCTTGAGGACTCCCATGTCTCAAGGAATATAAAAGTCACAATGGAAAGTGAGTGAACATAAAATTGATGCACATCAAATAGTCTATGACATCTCTTATAGACATGGGTGATAATGCCTAAAAGCTAATTAATTTAAAATATATTTCTGTGTGATCCTATCTAGAAGATATGATTGTGTGATTCTATATATGAAAGAAATGATTATGTGCTCCTATCTGGAAAATATGATTAGGTGATACTATTTCATAGATGTGCATGCAATGCCAATATTCCATCTGCATGATGCAAATGTACATTACTTTTCCTATGATGTACGTTGAAAGGCCTTAAAGAAATTACGAACCACCACTTTAATGTTGGATATTAATGTAAACATTTAACATCTACTAAAGTTGTGTCCCATGTTCATATTATATTTTAACATGCTCAAAAGGAATTGTCGATTATCTTCTAATATTCCATCCATTATTATATTGTATTGGTGGTGAAATTATTAGCAATATAAATCAAACGTATTGAAATTTCATCTTGAGAAAAAAATCAATATCATTAAAAAAATTGTCCCTTATTAAAGTTTCAAATCATATTACATCTTCTAAGGGTCATACTTTATTATTTTAATTGCATGTCTATAGAAATATAATGAGATTGGACTTCCAGACACTTAATACGAGTTTATGCAACTATTGGCATGAAACACTAAGAAGTCCAGTACGACAAAGTCAAGGCATGTGAGAGCTCAACAACATGAGGATGAAAGTCACATGGCATGGTTGTGACCCTATGCCCAAGGTGAAACAATGCTACTGAAAAAGGCTTTGAAGATCTATCTCGATGGTGATAAAGATATGCTCTCGAGGCAATAATCGAGATGGTTATATTTTTTGTGTCCATGATTTATTGAATATTCATTGAATAATATATTTGTGTTCACTAGCAAGAATATGACTTATTTGTGAAACTTCATAGTTATGTGGTTATTCTAAATTAGTCCCTAGCCGGACTTTATGGGAGGATACATATGAATATTAGACTATCACATGTATTGGCTGATGGGTTTCACATGTCATGTACATGGGATGTCGAAACAATAATCTGGACTCATGCAAAGAAATATGGAACATGGGCTTAGACTTATGCAACTTGACAAACAAAAACATGCTTTTACTTCCCTCTAATTCTAGTGTAAAGGCTTTGTCCTTATACCTAGCATTAACACAAGTAATTGAGATGTGTAGTGACTCACTTAGGGCCAGGGGTTGCTATGCTACTCCGTAATTGATTTATTATAAATATTGTATTCTTGTTTTTCATGGAGCATGATGCGAGGACTGGTCTACCGAGATGGCTTTGTCCATCTCTATGTGTGAGAGATTTAATTAGGCCCATCGAGTGATCGGATTTAGAATTGCATGCACTAGTAGAAAAGCGGTCTATTGTCCCAGTTCATTTGGGAGACTTAGTCTTTGGTCAAATTTCCCGGTCGGTCACCCATCCTCACACTACTCTACCCCTAGCACGCTTAACATCCTGGTTCCTTCTCATCCCCCTTCCTATAATCTACTTATAACCTTATGTCTATAGTATGCTATTAATCATATATTAACCGATGAATCATGTGGGTCACGCATTTTTATAATTTGAATTCTAAATAATTATTTAAATATACAAAAATGACTAAGTAATCATAATATTGAATAAATATAAAAATAAAATGTGTTTTATTATTTTTTGACATTAATTCATTTAATATGGCATAATTCATATCTTTTAATCTGTAAATCGAAATTGAACAAATAATATGTCCATTATTATCAGAAAAATATGAGGAATCCAAATATGAAATAATTTTTATATTTCTAATTTTTTAAAAAAATTAAAAATCTGAATTTTGAATCTTTTTGAATTCAAAAATCCAAAAAAATTCAAAACAGCTGGTTGAATTCGGAAAAAAAAATTAGTCCCGGTTGGTGTCTCAAACCGGGACTAAAGGTGCTCGCCCCTTTAGTCCCGGTTGGTGTCTCAAACCGGGACTAAAGATAGCCCCTTTAGTCCCGGTTCCAGCCACGAACCGGGACTAATACCCCCATTCGAACCAGGACCATTGGCATTTCGGGCCCTAGCAGCCACGAACCGGGACTAATAGCCCCCATTCGAACTGGGACCATTGGCATTCCGGGCCCTAGCAGCTCGAACCGGGACCAATGACTGCCATTGGTCCCGGTTTGTGTCTGAACCGGGACTAATGGCTTTGGAGCTCCTTACGAAAGACCCTTTTTCTACTAGTGATGATCATGCTACTTAAGGATAACGTAGTAAGGGATTAGGGATTCTTGATCACATAAATATTTCATCAACTAGACAGTCTGTTATATTTTTTCTTCAATTATCATATGATGGAATCGATTACATAGAAAGGAACATCCTTGCAACCCAGGCAATACAACAGATGTAAGAGTATATTTGTTTCCTTCAATTATCACGATGGAAGCATATTAATCATGTAGTTATAATGAGGTCTTCAACATTCAAATATATAATAATAATTCGCAGGTAGTGGTTTAGTTAGTGAATTTGCATTGGATCGTGGAAATACTACAACGAGTAGAACCTGCTTGATCCACATGATATAGCTAGGAAAAAGATGCAAGAATCAAGTGTCCTACCATTTTGGATACAACATGATTGGGAGGATGTTTCATTGTGCATATGAAAACCTGGAATTTCATTTAATAAGCTGGAGTCAATGATTAATCCAGGGATGAAAAACCCAGGGAACGGGGGTGTTTCCCTTGGCACATGGGATCGCCTTTCACCATGGGAGAGATTACCTCAGGTGGGAAAGCACCCCCTGCTGGCACGTGGACAACACGGGGAGGGAAGACAAGATAATCAAAAATACATCACCGTACGCTAAAAAGCAATAACAAGAGCTCTCACCTTTTCATAAAAATGTCAGCAATTTCAGAACATAAAGCACATCATATGTATATTCAAGAAAAATCAGGAATAGAAATGATAAAATAAATTTCAAGGAAGTATCAAGAAATTTGCCATACACAGATGATTACCGTAAGAAAAAAATTGGCGCGCAAATCAGCACATGCATAGAACTAGTATTACATGCCAAGTCGTACAAATAACGCGACAAGGATAAATATAATATGCTAATGAAATGGTAGTCATGGTCAAATATGTGGCAAGACGACCATTGCCATTGACTTTGCTGTAAATAACCTACAGAGCAAAAGGAATTAAATATAGATCCATACGGAAAAACATTCAGCCGAAGAAGAATATATATATTACGTATCATCAGTGAATTTTTGCAAGAAGAAGAAGCCTTAGCTGCTCATGATTTTTTATTTTTTGAACAAGTAGAGGGTCGCAAGGACTCCCGATGCTGCATTATGGCGTAACACGTGGCAGGTACAAATTGCAGAAAGGCCCTTTTACAACACTTTCCCTAATGAAACTAAAATTTGAAGATAAGACCTCTGCTTTGTATTACACTGAATGTCACAGGATAATGACCAAGGAAAGAAATGCCTGACATAAGAACCACATTACAGTCAGGCCGACCAGCGGAGTCGTCGACGATTTTCATGCCTTGCATGCGACGATCTCGATCACGCCGATCCTGCCTTCGCTTCCATGCTCTCCTCCGCGTTAAGGATGGCAATGGGCAGGGTATGGGCAGGGTAGAGCAATACCACACCCATACCCATATAGTTCATGGGTATAAAATTCTACCCATACCCTTACCCGCGGGGATGAAAATATACCCATACCCATACCCGGCGGGTATCCATACCCATTGGGTGGATCAAATAGTAGACAATTTGTCACAGTGTCACATTCGTTGGTAGCACATTTGACGAAATTTTTTTTTATCTCAACTCAATAATAGGTAGATGAATACATGACACTTATCTAACTTCGAAAATCACAATCTCATTGTCATATATAGTAAATCAACTGTGTAGGGTTCATATGTCAATATAAATGGGTAGGATATGGGTATACCCGCGGGTACAGGGTTGTACCCGTGCCCTACCCACGAGTTGGCGGGTAGGGTATGGGTACTACCCATGGGTATAAAAATGTACCCATACCCTCCCCATATGGGTACGGTACCCGCGGGTACCCGTACCCATGGGTAAAATTGCCATACTTACTCCGCGTCATCGAAACGTCCGGTGAATATCGGATCTCTCGTGGATGTTGGTAGGGATCCGGTCAAGGGACTGCATATAATACCAATGCAGCAACAATAAGTGTCAAGATATTGTTATTCGATATGATGTTCTGGCCAATAGAAGAAAAATGGAGATGTTAATGCACTACGATGAATACCCGTCCTTTGCTTGTGACAGACTGATGCATCTAAAATGCATACATGTTGCACTATAATACTTATATTCCATTCATATTTGCATCACATAAGGGGTATATTACTGTTATTTAATGATTTTTGGTAATTAATAATGATTTCCCCTTTTTATGGAATTAATCCTACGCAGGCAGAAAACTCCTATTTCTTTCTTTATTTGTTTCAGGACCTTAACGACGTCATAATGAGCTATAAATTTACGGGGGTGATTATTTTGGAAGGAGGAAGACATTGGAGCGAAAGAAGCAAGCGAAAGGAGGCCGGAGGGCCAAAATAGGGGGCCCCACGCGGCCACAGTACCAGGCCGTGTGGGCCCACCTAATTCAGCCCTCGTGGCCCCGTTTGCGTAGATCCTTCGCCCAGAAGCATCCTCGTGACCTAAAAACGCCTATATAAAGGGTCCCCCGACGTTCTTCAAAAGGAGAGCCGCCACACGAGAGAAACAAGAAACAGAGACCAGGAGGCTGCAGATTGGAGGGGGGAAACTCCGGCGGAGCCCTGCCGGAGAGGTCTCCTTCTTCTCCATCGACATCTCCACCGTCTCCATGATGAAGAGGGAGTAGTCCACCTCTAGACTATGGGTTTGTGGTAGTAGCATATGTATCTCTCTCTCTCTCTCTTGAGCTTCACTAATTAGCACCGTATGAGCTGCTGAACATGATTACGGTCACCGTTGTATTACCATTGTGGTGGATCTTTATATGAGTTAATATATGTTGAGATTGCAATGTTATATTTCAGTTATGAAAGTAGATGCATATTATGTACCCCGTTCTTGTATCCTTGTTATGATCAAGCATGTTTATGAGAGCGTGTGTGGGGGAACGTGTGCATTAGTTGGAGTAACGGGGGTGGTGAAGTGATAAGCTGACAACTTAATATCATGATCCATTGGGTGTTTACCTTACTTTGTTACCTCACTAGGGATAAACCAAAATACCATGTTGTAGGGTAGGAGGAGTGACATGCCTCTACCTAAGACTAGATCCATCATGTGTTTATTTTTACTTCATGTCATTAATCTTAAAGCTATACTCTGATGTTATCTTAATTACTAAGGTGCATGATTTAGTTCACATCTTTGTGGAGTATAAGTGAGACTAATAATCAAAAGGTCTCTATGTTAGGACGTGATGCCCATATAGTTAGTAACATGTCATTAACCTTGTTTGCAATCTCATATGTTAAATCTATGTCTGCTCATTTTCCACACTATATTAAAGAGAGAGTGCATGTGTGAAACCATGAACCCCGGTCCATTTTTAATCATAAGAAACACTTTTCCAACCACTTTTAAGCATCTTTTACATTCAGCCATTTTAAAATCAGAAAATACAAAAACACTTTTACTTCTTGCATTCACATATAAAAACCCCCCAAAATACCATCCATCATCATTACTATCATCCTTGCGTACTTATTCACCACCATTGCATTTTTATTTACTATTTTGCATTCATTATTATCTTAATATCATTATCACACCTTGTGCTTGACAACCACTTGGTAAGGTTGAGGGAACAAAGCAATCTATTTTGTTTGCAGGAAATCTAGAGAAGGACAAGAAGATAAAAACCACACTAATGATTCCTCTAGAGTTCGATATTAAACCCTCGAGTCACCTTCTTGGGGAAAAACTACCACTTCTACATACTCTGCACTTGGAGGCTCAACCTATCCCTAATATATTATCTTCCTTTCAGGGTATCAAGAGTACTTGTTGGCGTTGTTGAGGGAGAAGAACACTCTCATCAATCCCGTCATCAAAGGTTTTTTCTGGCGCCGTTGCCGGGGAATCATAGCTGGAAGGTTTTGTCCAAGGATATCACAACAAATTCAACTTCATCACCAACTTGTGCTAACACCTAAGCTTGGGGAGGTTGCACCTACGTGGGCATCATCTTGTCCATCTTTACCTTCAAGCATTTTATTTTGTTTTGTTTTTGTCTTGCATATCATATTTAGATTTCGGTTTGCATATTTTATTTTCAGTTTTGCATTAGTTAATTCGGTTTGCATTGTTTTAGTGTCATTTTATTTTCAGTTTTGCATAAAAAATCAAAAACACACATAAAAATTTGCATAATGGAAAAGAGAACCTTTTGGCCTTTTAGTGTTAATTATTTTCCTCAAGATATGAATGTCCCTATTGAAGAAACTGAGGTAGATCCTAAGATAATGAAATCAATCTATGCAAACCGTTTCTATGGAAAACCTAAGGAAGATCCGTTAGCTCACCTTAAGAAATTTGATGGAAGATGCAACATGCTAAAACTGAACCATCCTAATGTTAGACTTAAGCTTTTTTCCTTACTCTCTAGGGGGGAAATCATTAGATTGGATATTGAGATGGCCACCTGGTAACTTTAGCATCTGGTTTAATTTGAAAGCTGCTTTTGTTGAAAGATTTTGTCCCATTGAAATGATTTGCAATATTAAACAAATGGTTATCAAGTTTAAACAAGAGGAAGATGAACTTTGGTGAAAATATGGGAAAGATTTAGAAGCATAAGTTTTGGAATGGCTCATGGTCTTAGAGATTGGATGCTCATGCATATCTTTTACATAGGATTATCTGAAACCTCTAGAGTCTTTGATGGGGTCGCAGCATAGAAAACAAAAATTTTCCTACGCAACAAGCGGAATAAACCCCAAGGATCTAGATCTATTAGATGGAGGTAGCGAAGATGAGATCCAATCTCTTACCCTTGAAGATCGAACAAACGCGTTTTGTCGGTGCAGGGGTTGGCTAGTCGATCCCCGCAACTAGACTCATCTAGTCGCGAGGAGATGTATTTCCTCGAAGTCCAATCCGACGAAGTGCCACAAGGGGTAGCACCTCCGCGGTATCCACACGTACGGCTCGATGTAGATCTCCTCCTTCTTGATCCCGCAAGCAAGGTGGAGATGGCTAGATGGATCTCGGCACCACGACGGTTGTGGTGGCGTTGATGGTGTAGTCTCCACGAGCAGGGCTTCGCCAAGCCAAGCAAGAGGAGAGGGAGAGATGGTGCAGCAGCCCTACGGCTAGGGGTGGTGCAGCAAGGGAGGAGGTGCAACTCGCGGCAGCCCTCCGGGAGGGGTGGCGCAAGAGGAGGAGGTGGAGGAGCAAGAGGGGGCGGCTAGGGTTTGCCACAAGGGCTCCCAAAGGTGTGCCGCACCCCTCCCCTTGCCCTCCTTATATAGGTGGCAGGGGGGTGCGCCCCAAGGCCTCCCTAGGGCCGGCGGCTGGGGTGCCTTAGCCCCCAAGCCAGCCCCTAGGGTTAGGGTTTTGGCCGGCCCCCCCTTATGGGCCCCTTTGGCCCATATGGGCCTTTAATGCCCTGGTGGTGCGGCTGGCCTATGAGGCCAGTCCACCACCCCTTCATGCCATGTGGGCCCCATACTCCTATGGGCCCCACTTCTAGACTCCTCTAGAACCTTCTAGAATATTCCGGAACCCTTCCAGAAAATCCCGGAACTTTTCCGATACCTCCGGAAACCACTTTCCTTATATGAATCTTATTCTCCGGACCACTCCGGAACTCCTCGTGATGTCCGGGATCCTATCCGAGACTCCGAATCAATATTCATTCATACCATCAATTATCTCATCACTAACCCTAGCTACATCGGAGCGTTAAGTGTGTGACCCTACGGGTTCGAGAACATGCAGACATGATCATATCAATAATCAATAGCGGGACCGGGATGCCCATATTGACTCCTACATATTCAACGAAGTTCTTTATCGATTGAACCATGATGCCGGAGATTCTTAATCTCATATACGATTCCCTTTGTCTCACCGATATTTAATTTGCCCGAGATTCGATCGTCGATATCCCCATATCTAGTTTCATCTCGTTACCTGGCAAATTCTCTTTACTCGTCCATAATATAGGATCTCCGTGATCAACACTTAATCACATGGTTGCAACCTTTCTGATGCTATATTACCGAGAGGGCCCAGAGATATCTTTTCCGTCACAAGGAAGGACAAATCCCAGTCTTGATTCATGTCACTCAACAAATACCATCGGAGATACCTAAAAGCCACCTTTATAATCACCCAGTTACGAAGTGACGTTTGATGTCCACAAAGTACTCCTCCGGTAAACGGGAGTGACATAATCTCATGGTCTAAGGAAACTATACTTGGCATACTAAAAGTGTTGGCAATAAAACTGTTGTGACATGATCAATTGCAACTCTTTATTATTTGGGTCTTGTCCATCACATCATTACTCCTAATGATATGACTCCGTTATCAAGTGACTATAACAAGTCCATGGTTAGGAAACTCTAACCATCTCTTGACTAACGAACTAGTCCGGTAGAGGCTTACTAGGGACACCTGTTTGTTTATATTCCACACATGTATTATGTTTCCAATTAATACAATTATAGCATGGAGAATAAACTATTATCATAAACATGAATATGCTAATAAACCATTTTATTATTGCCTCTAGGGCATATTCCCAACAGTCTCCCACTTGCACTAGAGTCAATAATCTAGTTTACATTTTCTCGATCCAACACTCATGGTGTCTAACACTCATGGAGTCTCAGTGCTGATCATGTTTGCTCGTGGAAGAGGTTCTGTCCGTTCTCCGTACTATACAGTTCTTTATGTTCTTTGCAAAACGTCAATGTCACCTAATTTGACATTACTTTACCATCTCATGATAAACCTATTATCATCACATGATAATTCACATCATCACATGATGAATATAATATATTTGGTTAGAGAGTGAGATTTTCGTTTCCCTTTTATGCCTACATGACGTATGATCAGTCAAGAGAACTTTCACATAGCATGTGCACCCGGAACTCACTCAGTCTTGAAATAAAATTTCTCAAACCATAATATTATACCTTTTAATCCTTGAATTAATCATATACTCCTATATGTTGTAGACTCACAAATCGACAGTGCTATAAAGTCACTTCGATATTTTCGATCATGCTTTCGCTGCGCTTCTGCTATCATGAGATCCCCAATCTAGTTTGGTTTTATGACTTCAACCAAGTCTACTGATCTCTAGATTCTATTATCTCAACTCCATGAAAAATGACTCCTCACTTAACATGTTCTTCTAACCAAAAACTTGGGTCACATATCGTCAAATACAAACACATGGTTCTTATATGTTTAGACCTATGAACAATTCATAGTGAATTCTAACATATCCTCCAACCATCAATTTTGTACTGAGTTATCAACTCAATGTTTCACCTATTTCTCACAAGCAGATGAACCTTTCTTCTCTTGTTCCATTTTGAACTCCTTCAAAATCTTACTTAGGTTAAACATCCTGATATAATGCTTTATCAAACATATCTATCCACCATAGATACATCTATCTCCATAGATATTTGACGTTCAATTTCTAACTTCACAAGTTATACGTTGGTTCCTGACTTATTTACAACATTTATGAAATCTCCATTTCACACAAACAAGATGTTGTAAACTCCCACTCAAATATACACCATACACATATTAAATTGTGAAACCACTTTGGCTCCCACTCAGAAATATGTTATCATTATATTTGACCATGATTTAACTAGCTCCCACTCAAACATATGTCACCACATATTTTGATCTTGGAAAATAGTTTCTGCTCTGACTTATATATATGTCACCACATATTTTAATTAGATCACACTCGTGTATTTTCTCGATATTTTGGACACCTCCAAAATTCTTAATTAACTATTAATATCGAGAACTCTTTATACGAACACTAGTACTCTACTAGCTTTAAGTTTTATTTATTCTCTACAAAACACCTTTTGAGGAATAAATATGTGAAACATCACTTTCACAAAATCAAGCAACAATTACTTTGTGATTTAAACTTAACATAGGATGACTCTTAGTCATTTTCGTATTTAAGGCTTCTATTTCTTCTTTGTAGTTTTGTAGGTATGTCTTGTTTCTCAAACATGACAAGTAAATCATGAATATTATTTTGTAACCTGACAAAATTTTATATTCTTGAATCCTACTTTTGTTTAGACAAGCTAAACCGAAATTCAATGATCACCATCATCAATTCCTTTATGTGTCAAGTTTTAACCAACATAGCACTTTACATATGTGCCACTTGATACATAAACAAGCAAGGTTTTAGCTTTTCCATTCCATCAATTCTTTTATCAATGAAACCTTTTCACGATAAATCCACTAAAACATTTAACACAATCAACAATTGATTTGTCCCTTTTTAGTCTCTCATTGTGGAATCTCTATTCATAGTCACATATGAATATACTACAAACTTTATTTGCAATAGTTTCTAATTATCTCATAATTAATGAAACCACTGTTTCACATAACTCATATGCGAAATGCAAATCATTAAATAGATCCTTATTTCTAAACAGAGTGTTTATCAAATAAATCTAAATGCTATTATTAAACCCCCGAAATAAAACCCTTCTTTGAGACCACACAATATCAAATAGTGTGTGTTTACAATATCTTAGGACATATCAAACTCCTTTGAAAATATTCTTAATATTGTAATTTGTGATAACACTTCTTACAAGTCCGCATACTAACATATAACTCAAATGTTTTGTCTCTTTGATCAAATCATAAAGACTCAATTTTCTTGTTAACTTAATATCCTAAACTCCAGTAATTTATTTGATCTCATCAAATATCATAACTCGAATAAATACATATATTTACTCATATCACTTATGATGGAGCGCACAAAATAATGACATCCAACATTTGCTGAAAATACAACCAACACTTGTGTTTATTTCGGCAATTCATGGCACTCTNTTCAACCATTGCTTGTGGGGGTGCATCACGAGCACGTGGTGCGACTACATGACGCGCACGACGAAGTACCGCAAGGTGGTCCTCTCGTCGTCCCCGCGCCCGCGCACCTACGCCGCCATGCTGATCACGGAACCAGATTTGGGCGCCCCGGCCTTCGCCTCGGCGGAGGACCCCGCGTGGAGGCTGGCCGCCTCGCCCGACGGCGTTGAGGACGCTATACACCATGATGGCCGGTTCTACTCCATCTCCTACGCCGGCCTCGTGGAGGCGTGGGAGCGGGACGCCGAGTCCGGCGCGTACACTAGCACCGCCGTCGCGCCAAGGCTGGCCGCCGTCGAAGAACCAAGGAAAGAGCCGTCTCGTCGCAAGTATATCGCTGCGGCACCGTGCGGGCGGCTGATGGTGGTGATAAAGTGGCCGAGTTCCTTCAAGGTACATGTCCTCTGCGACGACGGTCAGTGGAAGGAGACGAAGGACATCGGCGACCTTGCGCTGTTCGTCGGGATGAACAACTCTTTGTGCTTGCCGACGATAGGGCGCCCGGAGATGAAGGCCGGCTGCGTCTACTATACCGACGACCGGCTTTGGGATGCGGAGCAACGATTCAAGAAAGCGTCCTCGGACAACAGTCGCGTTAACTCCCAGTTGCAGACCGTCGAGGTGTACAGGCGGTACAGCCTCCTGGACGGCACGGTGAAAAAGATAGCTGCTCTCGGGGGGAAGGAGCAGCAAAGCTTCTACCCGCCGCCGGTGTGGATCACGCCTTCGATCCCGTGATCTGCTTTGAATTAGCTAGGTTGGATTTCCATTCTCAAGATCGTCGTTAGCTAACAATTTCTAGAATTGCTACAATGGAGTAGAAAATATGCTTTACTATCAATAGTAGAAAATCATTAAAAAAAGTTACTTTAAACAACATTTTTCTTTTTCAACAAAAAGATTCAGAACTTTACTATCAATAGTAGAAAATCATTAAAAAAAGTTACTTTAAAATATGCTTGTCAAGTACTGAGAAACAAAGCTACAATCGACTATATATCATCAATGACTCTGACAGATTCAAAATGCATGCCTCGGTCGATATTAATTCAATCGAAAATATTAGAACTTTGGAAGCCTATCAATATTAAGAAAAATCATTAAATGTTTTGTGTTCAATAACAAACAATCAGTTTGTTAGGGTCTATTCGCTGCTACGGGTGAGCCTCCCGCCGATGCCTTTCTAGTTTCTTATTTCAATTACCTCCCATTTTCAGTTTCTATTTGCGCATGTGTGACACAATTTTCTTTGCACTGTCTATTTGCTTGACTCGTTTACTTTCATTTCCCTTCGATTTGATCATCGCCTGCTGGTTCTGTCCATCAAACGCATACTTCCATAGTGTGAGACAGATAACACTGTGTTGAAGCTATCTCTGCAATGGTGACATTCGGCATAAATTAGTGCGATCAAACATTGTTAAATCAGTTCAACCAACCTGGAACACATATAACCCTCACAAGATCATCTGAGCTACAGATGGACTCATGGAACATTGGAAAAGCAACAATCATATAACGATGCGATATGAAGTAATAACATAAGCATTTACCAGGAATATAAAATCTTTTTGGTTATAGAAATAAGCACACAAGCTAAAGCATAACGATCATATAGCATGATATAACATTGTTCAGCATCAATGAGAGAGTGTAATTCTGGCAAACTACCTTCCCAGCATAAAGTTTATTTGATATGCTGAGAAAAAAATCCATTTCGTCCCTTTAGGGCCCTGGCTTGTATCAAGCGGTTCTTCACATATCTTATGCATAATTTTTTCCTCTGTAATAATGTATTCATAGTAATCACTTTCTTGCTGCAAAACATTAGACGATTGTTAGAACCATCTAACAGCCATATGGATTGGGCCGATTGGATGCAGCTTCAGGGACACACCAGGCCCTCACTAGCCCAGCCGAGCATGAATTGGGCCCGTAAAGTCCATGCCGCCACACTACAGCAGGCACGCCACCGTCACCGCCACCTCTGGCACCAACCCCTTCTCCTCCGTACCCCGGGGCCCCGCCACCATGTCTAAGGCGGTCTACCCAGGCCTAGATGGGGCCCAAAGAGCTCAAATCTGGGGCGGGAGGGCGCCGTCGGCCGCACTCGGACAACCACGGCTCCCTGCCGCCAAGAGACCGCTCCGCTGCCACGAACAACACTCGGGCGAAGGAGCACCGCTGCTAGCCGCCGTACGCTGCGCCGCCTCGCCACACGTGCGGGGAAAAGCTGGCCGCCGCCGTCGGCACCGGCCGCTCGGCGGCCCGTACCAGCGGCGAAGGAGGGGGATGGAGGGGGAAGTTAGAGGCTGCGGCAGCTAGGATTCCCCTGTTCACCCGTGCGGGGGCGAGACAGGGGAAGAGAGCTCGTCTTACCTCTGGTATGGAACCTTGCTGCCATTGTTTTTACAAGCTGATGGTCTTTCAAAGTTGTACACAAAGACTGTTTGTGTCGGTGGAAGGTCCATATGCTCAGGGCAGGCTAGGAACAGATTGACTACAGCTCATGTTTGAAACTTGTATTGCTACGGAACGATTCTTGTGCTGATTTATCAGAAGAGCCCACGAAATCTAACAGAGAGAAAAAGAATGTGAGACGGTATCTCCCTCTATATACGTCAGCCCTAACCACCGATCGATCTGCAGGATCACGTACGTGCCCATGGGAAGAACCAAGGGCGCCGCCGCCAGGCGTAGGAAGGCCGCCGCCGTCAGGAAAGCCAACGCCCCCAAGATTAACGCCGAGGCCGCCAAGAGTAAACCGGAGCCCCCCAGGCCGTGCCCCAGACTCATCCCTGACCTGCTGGCGAACATCCACGACCGCCTGGAATTCCTCGACCGCGTCGCCTTCGCCGCCGTCTTCGCCGCGTCCTGCGCCGACGACCTGCTCATGCCTCACGCGCCCTGGCTCCTTCTCCCCCCCTGCAACAACAAGCCGGAGACCGTCCAGCTCTTCTCCTTGGCCGACTGGCGCGGCGCCACCGTGCCCGCTCCCGAACCCGCGCTGCGCGACCACATGGTCCTCGGCTCCTCCCGCGGGTGGCTCGCCACGGCCGACGTCCGGGGCCAGATCCGCCTCGTCAACCCGGCCTCCGGCGATCAGCACGAGCTCCCGCACATCTCCACCATGGGCGTCTTCATGCCACGCACCGGCTGCCACCACTTCACCCTGTTGGTCAATCCCTTCCTGACCATCAGGTACGGCCACGGGCCACCGTTCGATCACTTCTGGTACAACACGTTCACGTGGCGCAGCGACATCACGCGCACCTGGATGTACCGCAAGGTGGTCCTCTCGTCTTCCCCGCGCCGCCGCACCTACGCCGCCATGCTGATCTCAAACCGGCAGTTCGGCGCCCCGGCCTTCGCATCGGCGGAGGACCCGGCGTGGAGGCTGGGCACCTCGCCCGACGGCGTTGAGGACGCTATCTACCACGATGGCCAGTTCTACTCCGTGTCCCACACGGGCCTCGTGGAGGTGTGGGAGCGCGACGCCGAGTCCGGCGCGTACACTAGCACGGCCGTCGCGCCAAGGCTGGCCGTCGAAGAACACGAAGAGCAAGAAACAAAGCTGTCTTGCTGCCGCAAGTACCTCGCGGCGGCACCTGGCGGGCGGCTGATGGTGGTGATAAAGTACCCCGATCAGGTGGTTGACCGTTACGGCGAGAACAAGTGGTCGTGCTCTTTCAAGTTCAAGGTACATGTCCTCTGCGACGATGCGCAGTGGAAGGAGACGACGGACATCGGCGACCTGGCGCTGTTCGTCGGGATGAACAACTCGCTGTGCTTGCCGACGAACGGGCGCCCGCAGATCAAGGCCGGCTGCGTCTACTATACCGACGACCGGCTTGACGCGGCGGAGCGGCGCAAAGACATCAGTCGGGACGACTCCGATTTGATGGCCGTTGGGGTGTACAGCCTCATCGAAGGCACCGTGAAGAGGATAGAGGCGCTCGGGAAGGAGCCACGAAGGTTCTACCCGCCGGTGGTGTGGATCACCCCTTCGATCCCGTGATCCTTTTAGCTGCTTTGAATTAGCTAGGTTGGAGTTCTAAGATCGATGCTAGCTAGCAGGTTCAAGCTCAATAATTTGTAGTTTATGAATTGCTATAAAATGTATGTGCCTAGTTAAATGTTTCGAGCACCATTTTCCCGAATAACAATTCAAATATTTTTTCGAACATCTTAGCCAACAAGCTTGTCCCGATTCTTACCGAGTTTGTCCTTGTTCTTTGCAAACGTTGCATCCATGACAATTTCATGTTCATATATTATCAAGGACCTCCACCACCGGCCCTTGGCCTGTTCCTAAAACTCGAGAACTCTTAGGGGTCGTTTGGATCCCATCATTTGTATGGAATTTATTTTCAGATTCCATGCTTAATCTGTTTGGATGTTATGGAATTGGAATGTCATTTCATTTGGAATTCTAGAGAATGACTTTGCTATGTTAAGTCAATTCTTGTCCCTAACCCTGTCATTTATCTAGAATTTATTTTATTTCATTTCATTTTGTCCAAATGAAATGAAATGATAGGTGCCAAACGGGCCCTTAAGGATTTTGATTCGTTCTCAACGTTTGGGGTTCGGCCCGAGATGGCGTGCTTCTACATGCACGCAACATGGGCCAAGGAGACCCAATCTCCCTCATGCTTTTTATCTGGGAGTCCTACCTATCGCTTCAAGCGAGCGGGATACTCGCCTCACTCATGATGATGGCAGCCCTGGTGGCTGGTGCCCATATCGTCTATGCAGGCCCACTTTGATTTTCTCCATTTCTTCTGTTTTTATTTTCTGCTGATTTCTTTTTTTATTTTCCTTCACTTTATTATATGTTTTCTAGCTTCATTTCCTATTTTAAAAAATGTGAAGTGTTTAAAAATAAACATTAATCTGAATATTATATAAATCTGAGCCATTTTAATAAATAAATATTTTTCAAATATGAATCATTTTTAAAAATTAACATTTTTCAAATATGAACAATTTTTAAATATGCATATTTTCTAAATGAATACTTTAAAAAATAATAGTGAACCAAAATTAATAGCGAACCAAAAATGCCGATGAACCAAATAATAATAGTGAACCAAAAAAATTCGCATAAGTAGAAAATAATAGAGAACCGAAAATACCGATGACCCAAGAATAATATTGAAACAAAATACCGGTGAACCAAAAATAATAGTGAAACAAAAATATCGGCGAACCAAAAGTAACAGTGAACCGTAAAGAAACTAAAATTCAGGAAAACAAAAATAATAGTGAACCTAAAATACCGGTGAACCGAAAATAATAGTGAACCGAAAATGCCGGTGAACAAAAATATTATTGAACCAAAAATGCCGGTAAATAAAAAATAATAGTGAGCCGAAAAGGAACTAAAATTTGGGAGAACCCAAACTAATAGTGAACAAAACTTCGGGTGAACTGAAAATAATAGTAAACCAAAAATGCATGTGAACCATAAATAATAGTGAACCGAAAAAACCAAAATTCGGGTGAACCAAAAATACCGATGAACCGAAAAATAATAATGAACTAAAAAGAAACTAAAATTCGGGTGAACCAAAAATAATAGTAAAACAAAATACCAGTGAACCAAAAATAGATTTTAGAAAAATGGTTTATATTTTAAAATAGTTCATATTTGAAAATCGTTCATTTTGAAAATGACTCAAATTTTACAATTTTCATACTTGGAAATTATTCATTTTCAAAAAGGTCAGATTTTGAAAATTGTTCATTTTAAAAATGTATCAGATTTAAAAATATTATTTTTTAAATATGAAAAAAAAACAAAAACAGGAACAAAAAAAAGAAAAACAAGAAAAAGAAAAGAAGAAGAAAACCGAAAGCGAAAAAACACATCCCAATATGGGCCGGCCCATTCGGCTGTCTCCCCGTGGGTGAGTCCGAGTCCGTGTTACGACTTGCCACGGGCGAGATATAGTGTTTGCGATTTCTGACATCGCCATAAACCCGATACAAAAGCTCATCAAGATGACCTCCCATATGCGAATCCGGCCCACTAAAGCACGTAATGCTTCTTGCAGGATCTCCCTCTATACGGACGATGCTTGCATATTTTTCAACCCGTTTAAGAAGATCTCTACGTCATTTCTTCAATCCTCAACTGCTTCAACGAGGCTACTGGTCTAATCACTAACTTTGCAAAGACTGAGATCTTTCCCATCAGATGCAATGACATTAACCTTCAAGACATTCTATATGTTTTCTTAATCAAGATATCCCTCCCTGAAAAGTACCTCGCCCATCAACTTTACTCCCTCAAGAGGGAGAGGGAAGCAAAACAAAAAAAAAATCACAATTTTCGTCCCTTTGTTTACACGATAATCTTACTTATTGATCTGATCTCGACAATTAGAAATTGTCTCGTGATTACATCCTTTCGGCACGTTGGATTACGTTATTGAAACATCACATTATTTATGAAACTTCTATAAATTTGTTTTTAATTTCCATTTATCATTGAAAGTGTTTACAAAAGCAATATTTTCCGTGTTCTTTTCCTCAACCAAATAACAACAACAAAATGCAAAGTTTATAGATCAGGAAACAACACTCTCTCTCTCCTCTGAACACTTACTTGTTTTTTCTGCAAATCAATAAGGCAACTAATCACCTTATCACCGTCGTTATTGTTGGCTCTATCTCCTCTTCCATGCTTCACCACTCTCTCTCTCCTCTTTCCCCATTCTCCATCTCCTTCTCTCGATTTCTCGAACGCGGCATTCTGTCCAGCAAATCCCCGCGACCCGCACCCGACGAAGATGAGCTCAGGGCCTCTTGATCCCGCCAGGGGCGGAGCTACAGTGTAAGGTCGGGGTCAGTTGACACCGACGACCTCGGCCCAGTCCCTTGTACATGTAGCCCAACATGGAAAAATGACCCCAGTGAAAAATCAATTTGACCCCGGCCCATGAGCACCACAACGTGAATGCTAGTTCTGCAGGCTCAAAACGCAACACCAGCTGGTAGCAGCCCAAACTGCGAAGCTAGTAGCCACCACGTAGCTGAAGTGCTGCTGTATATCGTTCCTGATTCTTTTCCTCTTCTCTTTTCTTGTTCCTCTGAACCGTCGCCGCCCGGCTGTGGCCTCACCCATCGCCGCTCCTCCACCCATCCATCCACAAAAATTGACGACTCTACTGCAATCCTCAACGGTAAGTGCGAGTAAATTCGACCCTTTTCAAGCCTTTACCACAAGAGATTTAATTCCCCCAACCCTCAATTCTCCTATCATCTTAGGGTTTCTCAGATTGTTGAGTTTTAAAATTTCTTGAAGGTTTGGGTGGGCGATCTAGTCTCATCACGTGGATTGTATTTGGATAATCAACCAGGGACCTGCAATCAGTATAAGCCTCAAATCGCCCCTCCACCCATCGCAATGTCAGGTAAGCTGCTAGCCTGCTATATGTTGGATACGGGATGTGTAGTCTGTTGTTGACCTTTTTCTATGTTAATTTTTTTAAATTCAGTACCAATGATCTCTTGTTAATTTAGCAGGTAGTAAAAATTCATGGAACGTTTCTTGAACTTGAAAAGAAAATCACCCCCACCTGGGAGCAGTGATCCTGATCATGGTGAAGGTCCATCAAATGTTACACGTGTTGTTCGTTCGTGTCCTTTGCCGGTGCCTCCAACTCCAAGAGAGGTGGATTTAACTGAGATACCTTATGACCCTGCCGATAGGAAGAGAATATCAGAATATATTGGACCGAAGCTACAAGATGAGATGAGACGGAATTATCTCACTAGAGGTCCGTATAGGCCACAACGGGGTTTCAAGTATCCACAAAAGAGGATAGCAGGTAACTTACGTCGGTTTAGTACTAAATGGTATAACAACTATGACTGGATAGAGTACAGTGAGAAGAAGGATGCTGCATTTTGCTTATATTGCTACTTATTCAGAGATTCTATTGAAGACCAAGGGGGAAATGATGCATTTGTAGTCGATGGGTTTGATACTTGGAACAAGTCTGACAGACTAAAATACCATGTGGGTAAATCTCCTAATAGCTTTCATAACACTGCCGTCAAAAGGTGTAATGATTTGCTGAAACATGACCAGTCAGTTGTTGTTGCTCTCGACAAACAAACTAAAGTCACTCAAGAGGAGTATATGATCCGTTTGAATAATTCCATAAGTGTTGTTCGATACTTGTTGCATCAAGGTTTAGCCACGATGAATCCAAAGATTCTAAGAACAAAGGAAATTTTAGAGAGTTGGCATGTCTTTTAGCGGAGCAAAATGAGAACACAAAGAGGATCGTGTTGATCGATATACTCCTAAAAATAATCAAATGGTAGCTCCAGAAATTCAAAGGGACATTGCTGAATGTTATGCGGAGGTAATAAATTCTTTATTTTTGTCATTTACATATGGCGTGAGTTCTTCTAGTCATAAAACTGAATTTTGTTCTTTTTATTTGCAGATCATAGTGAAATCTATTGTTGATGAAATTGGTGGTGGTGTGTTATGCTTGTTGGTTGATGAGTCTGCAGATGTTTCTGACAAAGAACAGATGGCTGTAGTTTTGCGGTATGTTGACAAGTTTGGAGCAATCAAAGAAAGACTTATTGGCGTTGTTCATGTGAATGAGACATCAGCTTCATGTCTCAAATCCAATATTGATTACCTATTTTGTAAGTACGGATTGAGCATAAAACAAGTTCGAGGCCAAGGTTATGATGGTGCTAGCAACATGCGAGGTGAGTTCAATGGCTTGCGAGCTTTGATCATGAGGGAGAATAGCGCAGCATATTATGTTCACTGCTTTGCTCACCAGCTTCAGCTAGTCATTGTGGCAGTAGCTAAAAAAAATGATGATGCTAGCGAATTTTTTGACATGATATCTCTTCTACTTAATGTGGCTGGAGCTTCTTGTAAGCGAAAAGATATGATTAGAGAGAGTCAACAGGAGAGAGTGAAGAAAGCAATTGGATGTGGACAACTTAGCACTGGTACGGGATTAAATCAGGAGCAATCGCTTCAAAGAGCCGGAGACACTCGTTGGGGTTCTCACTATAAAACTCTTCTGAGTATAAAGAACTTGTTCCCGGATGTTATTGGTGTTCTCAAACATGTTAAAAAAGATGGACCAAATGATGCAAAGAAACGTCAAGCTCGTGGTCTCTTAGATTATGTCACTGATTTTGACTTCGTGTTTCATCTACACTTGATGTTGCTTATCTTAGGACATGCAAATGCTTTATCTCTATCATTACAGAGGAAAGATAAGGACATCCTGGAGGCTATGCTAGAGGTGAAGTTGACAAAGAAAAGTTTCAGCAAATCAGATATGATGGTTGGGGCTCTTTATTGGAAAAATCTCACTCATTTTGTGATGAGTACGGTATTTCTAAGTTGGATATGGAAGAACAATATATAGACGTCCGACATAAACCAAGGAAGAAGACCAACCGCACTAACTATGAGCACTACAAATATAATTGCATGAACCCTGTTATTGACTTGCAACTTGGAGAGTTTAATGACCGCTTTACTGAGGTAAACTCAACTCTTCTTACCCAGATGGCTGCATTTAGTCCCAGGGATTCCTTTGATGCTTTCAAAGTTGAGACCTTAGTGGATTTGGCGAAGTCCTATCCAGATGATTTCAATTCCATCCAATTGAAAGATCTTTCCCAGGAGCTTACATTCTATATTGATAATGTGCGAGTAGATGAAAGATTTGCAAATCTCAAAACTATTTCTGAACTTGCTAAGCTGATGGTTAGTACAAAAAACATTTGGCATTTCCTTTGGTATATCAACTCCTCAAGCTAGTGTTAGTTCTGCCTGTGGCCAGTGCATCTGTTGAGAGGTGCTTTTCAGCAATGAAAATAGTGAAGACGGTGCTGAATCACTGTGTTCTTTGCTTTTTGGAGCAAAGACTTCTATATTCAACTCCACGTAAGGATGTGATAGACCGCTTTCTCAAGATGAAGGACCGTAAAGGCCAAAAAAAATAGAGAGGTAATTACTTGCTTTTGTACTCCGATTTTGTAAGGATGTGATAGACCGCTTTTGTAATCCGATTTTATTTTCGTATGATATATTGAGAATTATCGTTTCTTATTTATATGAGTTTGCTAAATAATATATTGTAGAAATGTTAAATATTACCAGCTGCACTCCACAAGATGTGTGAGCTATATGCATATACATTTGTGGTACTTTTTATAGACACGCAATCTACCGAGTTGTTCGTGTTGACACCGGCGACCTTTTTTCCTGGCT